>JAABNY020000032.1:5429384-5445388 GCA_015164015.2 Brevimyrus niger
CCACCACCACCACCACCACCTCCGCGTACATCATCTTACTGCTTAGTGGCTGCATTTTCAGTCGCCTTCAGTCCAACACATTTATTCGACCCCTCGATGTCTTTAACAGTGGGTAGATAAACAAAAAAATAAGTCATTGCGGATACGCGGAACTATGTTGTGGCTCTTTGCCTTGTGTAGTAATTCAGCCTGCGAGTTAATCTCAAAACAGCTGAGCTTCATCTCAGCTTCATCTCAGCTTCATCTCAGCTTCATCTCAAAACAGCTGAGCAACAAGGGGTTAAAAGGTTTACTGGGTCTGGTGTGGCATTAGCACGTATATCTGGCGTGTCCTTTGAAACTTCTCCTCGGCCCCTGCGAGAAAAGATAAAGAAAAAGATCTGCAGTCAACATGCAAACTGGAAATCTCAAAGTCTGACACCGAAACCCTAAATAAGAGGACAAATATAAATGTGCACGTATAAAATATTTACAACCTTTTAATCAGAGTGCTGATTTGGTGGTTGCCGGTTAATTGATCTTTTTAATACTTAATTAAACGTAATTAGTACAGGAGTGAGTTGGAAATCCTTCTTGCTCCGTTTTTAATATAGGACCAATTGACATTAAAGGGTTTCTTTTCTGCTTTCATCTTTCCTGCTCGTTGTGAGATTTATTTATTTTTTTGCCCCTCAAATTTTTTTCAGTCGATTTTATGCGATCTGGGGTCAGTCCAGCTACATATTCACGAAATGGGGTTTTATGGGGAATACACGTGTAATTTTCTAATCGGACTGTATCACCCTTGTAATGTTGCTGTAAAAAAATAAAAAAAAGTAATTCTTGTATACAGTTGTTGCAAATATACGTATATGTGTTAATACAGTGAATTTCCTTAAAATAAAATTTAATACGAGGACGTGGTTTTACGGCAACGGAGTGAAATTAGCGATTTATGGGCTCCTTGCGTCACCTGGCGGTCAGAGCGCGGAACACGAAGAGGTTGCGCTAGTGATGCTGCGCTCCCCACGTGGTCTCAGCTCTTCCCTTTCAGCATGAAAAATAATCACTCACGGACTGCCAATCTCTCTCGGGAGTAGCGGTCGATGCCTCGTTCTACCATATGTCTGAGCCCAGCTGCCAATCAACAGGTCAACGCGACCCCAGGGAGAGAGAAAGGGATGGGGGAAGAGATCAAACAGCGTACCATGGGCTTGACAGATGCAGATGAAAAGAAGGGATTTAAAAACATTACTACAGAGATGGAAATGGGAGTTGGTGCACTGGGAGCCAAATTATTGTTAAAAGGAACTCGCATTCATGATCGATTGACTATTATAGGTTATTTGACGCTGCAGTGGCGCTTTTTGTTCCGGAGAGGCTACTAGACAACGGTCAACTTTTTATATTTCTCACTAGATGCGTGGCAGTAAGAATAGCTACTGCCAGGCCTAACATGCATATAATAATAATAATAATAATATTGATAATAATAATAATAATAATAAAACAATGACATTGGGCCGTTTCACCTTGCTTAAAGTCACTATAGGGTACTAAAGCGAATTAATAGTAGATCTACTGATCTACTAATACTAAACAATTGTAAGTTAATCTTACCTAAATCGATTATTCATTTAATTGTTCATTAACCATTCTTAGCACCTTTGCGCAGCAGCTGAACATGCTTTTATCTAATGAGAATATGAAAATAATAACTTAGTTTTATTTGCCGAAAATGGTGCGAGTGCTAAAGCCCCAGTATAGGCCGATCCAGACACAGCACAACAGTCTTTCGGTCCAATGCACGATCCTTCCTAGTTCACGTCAGCTTTCCTGTCATTGGCATATTTGACAAGTTTACATTTAGCTATAAGATGTGGCATAACATATGCTGGATACATTTTGCTGTGTGCATTTTTCTCCTTTTATCATATATTCCTTCAGGTTACATAAATGCCTGCCAGCGGCGTAGTGTTGCCATACAAGTGCGCAGGATAGTTCGATGCTGCAGGAGCGGGCGGGTACAACTTAAATGCAAAGGTCTTTTTATTAGGGAGGACGAATTTTGCTGTAATTATACAATGGGAGAGATTAAAATTAACAAAGAATTTTTCTATTTTATTGACGATTTTTTTTCTTAAGAGCAATATCGCGGGATTTACTTGCATTCAGAGCGCTAAAGCAGGGGATGCTTTGTTTTCTATTAACTTGGAATTGGTAAGCTAGAGATTTTATAGTCTATACACTGTTCACATGCATGCTTTCCTTAGGGACAGACTCACTTTCATACAGTTACAACTCCTTTTTTCTTTGTTGAGGAAAAAAAAACACTGAATACAAAATCATTTCACCCCACGATTATATCTCCTTTGTTCAAAGTAAGCCCCCTGAAGTACAATTTTCATTCAGCTAACAAGTTTATAACAGATTTAGATGGCACTGTGTAAGGTAAAGTTACACCTAATGCGATTCGACAAAAACGTTAAGGGCAAAGCAGTGAGAATGTTATTGTACGCAGGCTTATATTCGCCTGTCACAGTTCAATTCAGATACGCAGCATGAGCTATATACCGTAAATGCAGTCGTCTCACAACAACGTAGACTAGCTAGAGATCTCGTGGAATTTGGTTATTATTGTTAACCAACTATAAATTGTTCTCGGCATCACTTCCCTTTTTATTCTATTAAGTTGATTAATCGGAAAACCTAACATACGTCCAACTACCTTTAATTATTTCGGTGTTCGCGTGTAAAATAGCTTCCTAACGTTTACGAGATCTTTTAAACATGTACTTACTCTATAATGGGGACTTTGACTGATATGCAGCGATTTGACGATAATACCGGAGATGAATTATAGTACGTTATATTGCCGTTAATGGTTGTCATTTAACCCCAAAAAGACAATCTTTCGACGAACTGGCGTTACGTAATGCAGCGTGGTTAGGGATGTGGGTTCCTGACCTGAATCTCACAGGTTCAAGTTTCCGCAGCCCCCGCCCTCCCCCCTCCTCACCACCCTTGAGAAGCGCTCATAATTTCACTTATTTGTTATTATTATATATATTTTATATTATGACATGGATATGCTAAAAAAAAAAATCTGAAATGGAGCAGAGGTTTACGCAAAAATACAAACCCATGGACTTAAACACGCATGAATAAACCTTGGGTGAAGTTCCATCAGAATATGGACCAGAAGCATGATACCTCTTTCGATTCAGTAACACTGTAGGTCAAAACTACTTCAACATGCTGAAAATGTCAATGTACAAACCACGACATGAAAATCTTTACAAAAGTCACCGGTTTGTATACCTCCGGCGTGATTTCTTGAAGAAACGATTATTTGTTAGAAAATAAGTAAATAAATATTTAAAGAAGAAAGCAAATGTTACCATGCGTTCATTCTGGTTTTATAGAAACCGTTTTATGAGGGAGGAGACGAGTCAATATGCCAATGTGTCAAACAGGGTTGTCTCTTTCTTCATTGCCCCCCTCCTTCTCTCTCTCTTTCCCTCTCTCTCCGTGCGCGTTAGTGACTAGTATACTACCGGCATACGGCGACCATATGCAATTGAATTAAAACCTTAAAGAGGTCAAAAGGAAGCGGATTTAATGTAGTGACCAGTGTTTCGAGACTTAAACAAATTAGTATTTCAAATAAGATTTTCTCTAACTGAAAGAATGAAGGGATTTCACCTGATTGGATGGACTTAAAGTAATTAGAGTGAATAGTCACCAGGTTAAGAGAAAAATACTTGTGGATAGTAGTCTCTTTTTAAGAATCAACCCTATTCTAATACAAAAAGAAATTATGTCATTACCGACCCGTTCAAAGGGCATTTTGCGGATCGACGGAGGAAACTTTTAAATTGTTTGCGTGTATATTGGGGAAAAAAAACTGGCAGCAATAGAAAGCACACCTTTCAGTGGTGTATTGATTAGGGCGGCTATTGTTATCGCACCAGGGCGCCAGAGCATTCTAAATATTGTAGGTTTTCGGGATAGACGTTTTTTCATATAATCTTCATTCCGGCTAGATTTCCTAATAAATTGTCCAGAATCCGTCAGTTCTATTTTATTTTGTTCCAGGTGTTAACCGAATTATTAATTGGTTTTGTGTAATCTACACCTCATTTACTTCTCTATTATTCTGCAGGCCTGTTTATTTTTCTTTTGTGTAGGCCCGTGTCTGTTTCCTCTCTATACATACTCTGTGTTTTCTTCCTTAAGCTCTTAACACACATCGAACAGCTGAACATGCACTTCCTATTCCTTACTTCTCTGATGGATCTTTCCCTCTTTTCCTTATTCCATCTTTGGGGTTTCCCCTATGGCCGCTCCGTCTTCCGCGCGCTGCCGGTGTCATCCCCACAATCACTTACGAGATTACGCTGCGTGATAAGCCTCCTATTTTTCGAAACTACTTGAAGATTTCGGGATTTAGCTGGATTCTCATCCCCAGATCCAGCTTTACATAACCTGCTTTTAGGCTCCTTAGTCACTGGGGATTTGGCCCTCAGAAGGATCAGCCTAGCTAGCACTTAACTAGGCTCTGCCACACGTGTGTGTTCGCTTTTAACACGCCGCAGGAACACACACGCCGCGCGGAGTCTGAGCTCTTATCACTTAAGACGGAGCAATATTACAATATATTTATATACAATAAAAATATATTTTTGGTAAATCTTAAGAACACATATTATCGGTAACAACCACATTATTGCGAATGCACTATTTGTTATAATATTGTTTATTTTATGGGACTTGTTCCTCTAAAAAGATAAATACAAAACAATATGATATTATAAACATGCATTTCACGTGCATTATAACACGATTTTCATATTTATTCTTAGTTTTGGTGGTGGGAAGATAAGTTAGCATGCCTGACTGGATTCCTGAGTTAGATGGTTTTCGTATGGTCATGCTGTTCTGAAATCACCGTAATCGTTGTTTGTAAAACAATGGATATGATTAAGGCTTTAAACGGTATAATCAAGCCTTGTATACAGCTAGCAGATGCTGTATGTCTCGCTGATGGTGACACTGTGGTGAATGAGCCTCACGCTTGTCACTCAAATACGGTTGCCCTATCAACATATTCAACAGACTCAGTTGCTTTTATGATTGGTTACGCATCTTGTCGGTTCATGGTGGGTGGGATGTAAGTGGCTCCCATTTTTAGCAATGCGAGGTCAAACCTCAGGGCACTGAAACACTAAGTTATTGGAATTAACGATTTTCAGCACAAAAATATAAGCACGCAAAATGCAGTGGTAGTCTTTAATAGAAAGTACAGTTTTTAAAATGTAACCTTGAATTTCGCGTATTGTATCAAGAAAAAAATTAACAATACAATAGCAAAACAATGCAATGTTTTACGTTTGATTCTATTATAATGAGTGTTTCCTGTTCAGACACACATCAGTGAATAAGTAAGAAATGGGTAATGTTCATGTTCAAATATATATATATTAACTTTAATTTATGGCAGTAATAATATTAAATATTACAAGGTATTTACAGCACTATTTTTCACGATGTGTAATTGTCATAAAAACTACAAAACATTTTACATTATATACTGTATATTAAAATGTGGCCCTTGGTTGAATTTAGTTCTGAGTCCAACTGAGGTTTGTTTGCAGGTGAAGAAAAAGCAAAGTGAACAGAAGGTGGGGTTGCCATGTTGGGGCAGTGGGCTGCACTGCTGCCTCGGACCTCTGGGACCCGGGTCCGGGTCTCTGCCAGGGTTCCCCCCGGGTCATTGTGGGGTTTCCACCAGGTGCTCTGGTTTCCCCCATCATGTTGAGGTTTCCTGGAGTTACCCAATTGCCCATAGGCGCGGGTGAGCCATGTAGTGGGTTGTGCCCATAGGGTCTGAACTCCCCCCCCCCTCCCAAATTAGGATAAGCAGTTATAATAGATGGATGTAAGACTTCTCAGTACTACAATTTGTACCCCTGGAGGTTGTTCCATGAAGCTGGGTTAACTTAAGCTGGAAGTGATGATCATCCGATAAGAGGTTAGGTAAGGTGCATTCCTATTGGACGATTATGACTATTAGCTTAAGTTAACCCGGCTGAGAGATCCAGCTTTGTGGAACACCTCCTTGCAGCTCAGCATTACTCAGCTGGCGGGTCCATATTCAGCAGGTCCTGGAGTGTGTGGCGTAATTAAAAGTAGGAGATGAAATCATCTCCCCTTCCACCATCGACAACTTCCTACCTTTCCCGCCCGACGTGTCGGCAGGACTTTTATTGTGAAGTAGGTTCATGTCCCACTGACCAAGGGATAATGTGGTTCCTGCTGCTGTCATTAAATAGCCGTGTGGTAGTTACTGCAGCGATATGAGGAATGGCCAGGCAGGCCCATGGCGCCCAGGCAGTGCCAGTTCCAGCTGATACTGGCAGAACAGCAGGCAAGCGGGTGGCTCGGGGGGCAGCAGCAGTAGGCAGAGTTCCTGGGGTGGCGAGGCGGAAGATACGGGGAGTGCAGGGGGAATGCGAGCTGGGCGGGCACGCCGCGGACCCTTCGCCGGGCTCGCCGGCGGTGGAAATCCCCTCGGGAAAAGTCGTGCACGTTGGCGGGGTGGACGGCCCAGTAGTGGCCCTTGCCGCTGTCGCTGCGGCCGGCTTTGACGAAGCACTCGTTCAGCGACAGGTTGTGGCGCACGCTGTTCTTCCAGTTCTTATCCTGCACAACCAAGGACACAAAGAGCCTGACGCGTGGAAGCACAGCAGCATGGGTGGCTGAATTCACGAGATAAGCTTGGTTCACAGACAGGAAGGCTTTTGGGAAAACATCTGCGGTAATCCCGCAGACTTCCATATTTCAGGTGTTCTGTCGTCTTAGTGATTCGTCTTAGTTCAAGTAAAATAATTCAGCCTTTGATATCACAGATTCCCCGACAATAAAACTCTTGACTAATAAAACCGGGGATCAATCTCCTGCTGGTAATAAGCTTCTTTGTTACTGATTTACTGGGAGCTATGGAGCTGTGATCTTTAACACTAGGTCAAGGTAGGATAAACCACTCCAGTAAACCTTTTGCTACCGTGCATGAGGTGCCAGTTTCACTGCAAACCAGGAAACCCCTAAAGTGGATTAACACACCGTCCAGGCCACTCGCCATACCCAGTAACAACCAGATTATTCCATCGCCCTGCAGGATGGAATGAAAACCTGTTGCGGAATCTCACCACTTTATGGAATGGGTTTTAATCACGGACTCATATTGTGTTTCACTGCATTAAAATGAGTCATGGAGAAATGTGCCCAAACGAATCTTGCCTAAGCTGCCTGAACATCGAAGGCCAACTCTGTTCCAGGTGCATAATCCATGTGATTTATTCTGTGTCAATTTACTGCAACTGATATGTTTTATCTTTGCAGCCCTATACTAGTTAAGAAACTATGGAAGATGGATGGATGGATGGATGGATGATGAGGTTTATTCTTCTCTGTAAACACTTACAGAACATGAATGAATGATGTAGTTCATTAATGAGAATTATATTCAACGTATCATAAAGTTTAAAGGTTTTATATGTCTCGTGCTAGTGATCATTTAAAATGGCATTATAAATATGGGGTGGGGCTGGTCCCTCACACCTCTGGGACCCGGGTTTGGGTCTCTGCCAGGGTTCCGTGTGTGTGGAGGTTGCATGTTCTCTCCGTGTCGTTGTGGGGTTTTCTCTGGGTACTCTGTTTTCCCCCCACAGTCCAAAAACATGCTGAGGTTAATTGCATATGCCAGACTGCCAGTATGTGTGTGTGTGCGTGTGTGTGTGCGTGAGCGAGTGGTGTGAGTGACTGGTGTGTGAGTGACTGGTGTGTGTGAGTGACTGGTGTGTGTGTGTGACTGGTGTGTGAGTGACTGGTGTGTGAGTGACTGGTGTGTGTGAGTGACTGGTGTGTGTGTGTGCCCTGTGATGGGTCGGCACCCCATCCATGATTGTTCCCCGCCTGTATTTATTGACTTAAACATTTTACAGTATTCAATGTTTTTTGCAGGCATGAAAGATTCAGTTAATTCACTCATACTTTTAAAATCCCTCCATCTAACAACTGGTCTACTAGGACATGCTTACTGACAGATGGGAGCCTGTCATAGGTGGCACAGGGAAATGTTTCACTCAGTACACAAACTTCAGGCTTTACAGTAAAGTATGTGGGACGATGGGGGGGGGGGGGGTACATTACCGACAAACCAGCAGACTAGACCAATGCATGCTGAATGTTTTTATATACCTTCAGGGCCATACCTAAAAATTCAGCCCCCAGGGCCCCTATCAGGTGCCACCCCCCCACCCCCCCCGAATCTGCCTGGGTGTCCCAGCCCCTCCGACACCCTGCATACCTTACTCTTGAAGTAGGGGTAATGCTCCAGAATCCACCGGTAGATGTCGCACAGCAAGAGTCTTTTTTCTTTTGAGGCAAGGATCGCCATCGAGATCAGAGCAAGGTAGGAATGTGCTGGCTTGTCCAGAAGGTTCTCTGGAGCAGAAGTCCCACGTTCGTGGTCTTCACTCACCATCTCCTCTCCATTGTCGTCCTCTGGCACCTCTGAGTCTCTATGTTGTACTGTCTGCAGCTTGAGGTCATCTTGTGCTGTAGAGACTCGTGGACTCGGGTCCGGTGCGATGTGACAGGGACTCCTGTTTGTTATGGGACTATGATTGCCGGAGTCCTTTCCTGAGTCCTGGCTTCCCTTGTTGAACAACAGGTAGTCAATAGTGAACCTTAGACCTACGTGCTCTTGACCACCATGACAGTTTCCAATAACGTCCATGCTGCCCGCGGATCTCTGTGCATCAAATCTTGCTATAATAACAAAGTTACACAAACAGTGTTAGCTCGGCTTCGGTGTTAGCTCAGCTTCGGTGTTAGCTCGGCTTCGGTGTTAGCTTGGCTTCAGTGTTAGCTCGGCTTCAGTGTTAGCTCGGCTTCAGTGTTAGTTCGGCTTCGGTGTTAGCTCGACTTCGGTGTTAGCTCGGCTTCGGTGTTAGCTCGGCTTCGGTGTTAGCTCGGCTTCGGTGTTAGTTCGGCTTCGGTGTTAGCTTGGCTTCAGTGTTAGCTTGGCTTCAGTGTTGTATGAACTACAAAGTGCAGAAAGACAAAAAAAGTACCGCCCCACTAATATGTAAAGCTTCAGCACCAGGTTAACTGCTGGTATGCTCCATAAAACACAGCCCGTCAGTCAGTGCGGAGCCCCAACTTCTTTTTCTGAATGCACAATGCTGATGAGATCTCAAAAGATTGGGCTTGAAGAGACCATCTTTAAATCTCTGCCGTGAGGTTAATCTCTGAGTGTTCCTCAGTGGTTCGTGGCAGTTCAAACGATCAAGCAAGGTGATCCCTCTTTAAATACGGTGTCTAAGACGATATGGAGCACATGCGGGTGGGGTGTGCTGCGGGGGGGGGGGTGTCTGCTGTCTATTAAAGCCGCTCCCCCCCCCCCCCCACCCCACCCCCTTCCTGCACCGCCTCACCCCCGACAAAGCTCAGTAATTACAATGGATTGCGGCAAGAGATTTAGGTGACCAAGGTGTTTAGAGACAGCTGCTGCAAACGCCAAGCGGATTCTGGACACTTCTATCCTTCTTAATAGGTCTTCAGGGGAGAAACAGTAGGACTATGTTTATGTACAGAAATCTGAGTAACATAGCAACAATAATATAAATGTGTATATTGAAATATCCCAAGTGACCTTTTAACAACTATAGGAAGATTTTTGAACTGTATTTCAACTATCACTAAAATGTTCATTACATATTATATATATAATATTTTAAATATATGTATGTGTATAGATGTATATATACATGGTTGCAAAGGGGCTCAAGAATCATGACAGCATTTGACAAATAATGACATCATAAATATAGGAATAGTGGTCATGTGACAGTAGGATAGTCTCTAAACACATCAAAAGTGTTTTAATGCAAAACTAGAATTCCCTGTGGTGATATTCTCTCTCGCCTGCTCCTTCCTGCTGCCCTAGCAGCTTTTAAACATGCTCTGGCGCCCCAAACTTTTCTAGACATGTATGTGTGACCGCAGATGTCCAAATCAATTCCTACCAAACATTAAACAGACTTTGCTTCGCCAAACTCCCTAGTACAACGTCCAGGTAATTTTTTTTGGTGTGAAGGGGGCGGGGAGAATTCTGTAGGATTCACCGCAAACCAGTGGGGGCGTCGATGAATTTTTTTTTTTATCACGCGACTGGCACGAAAACGGATGAATTCAAAACATCCGAGGGTGAAGAAGAAGGATCATTTACACAAAGGCGGCTCCGACGAACATGGTTTAACTGGACAGGCGACGAGATTCGGGAGCTTCTGTCGGTGGTGCCGCAAACAAAACGCTGCGATTTCCATACCGTACGTCTTGCGTCGTGCCCTGGCTCATGGGGGCTCTATCCAAGCACCACCCTTGTCTAAACCAGCTGGGGTATTTCTAGTGTGGGTGAAGACGGCCGACACTGGCAAACTCCGAGTGTGTGCCGTAGGTGTGATAGGGCAACTCTGGAAAAACATCCGGGCCTGCTCCTCCGGACGATGTCCGGAATTCAGCCCGGAATGTCCAGTCGGAAGACGGCAGAATTCCTGGTGGGCCACTTAGCTGTTTTGCTGATCAGAGTAATTTGACCAGTTTAAAATTGAGCCAGCCAGAAACAAAACCATTCTAAAATTAAAAATCATTTTAAAACTCTACATCAACTATTCAGAATGTTAACCAGTGAGTTCTCTCTCTCTCTCTCTCTCTCACACACACACACAGAATAGATCACGACTGGTCAAAGAACATATGCAAGTATGCGACATGCACATCAGCATGGTCGCCTGTCATTTAGAGCCGACATGAGGTCAGCCTGGACTCTGGAGTTAATGGTTAAGGGCCTTTGCTCATAGGCCCAGTGGCACCATCTGTCAGAAAATCCCGGGATTTGAACCAGTGACCTTCCGATCATGAACACAGAGTCTTAACGGAATGAACCATATACCTTCCCTCGTTCCCCCAGAGCTGCGACCCTGTCTCAACGAATGCTAAACCTTGAGAGCTACAAAAAGCTGGAGTTGTGGCAGGGCTGCTGTTTATATTGACCGCTAATGCAGAAAGACACAGACCCTGGGGTATGGAGCACAAGACCTGGGCTCTGGAGGAATGAGCGTGTTAACACTGAGAGGAAGCCAGAAGATGCATGCAGTCATCTTGTAGGAGTCATTCGGTCTGATGATTGCTCCGCACAGTTGTATATTGGCCAAGAAATGCAGGAATATGTAGCCATTTTAAACTGCAAAGAGTGTGTTTTCAAGATGGTTTCACAAGACTGCCCTAAAGAAACACACGTTTGCAGTTGGTTTCATGAACGCCAGGATGAAGTCAGACTCCTGTCCCAGTCATCACTCCTATAAATCACTGAACCTTTCTGGGACAAGAAAAATTGCAGTATGACTGAATGATGAAGACTTCCTTTAATACTTTTTCAATTAGATACAGTCACCTATATGTTAAGACAAGACTCACTGCTTAAAGATTCTCATGTTTTTCTTGTGAGAGATTGGCTAATATCTTACACTGAATCCCATTATGTCTCACAAAAATAATTTTGAAACTGCAAATACAATTTTAGTATTTTAGCATATAGTTACCTGCTACAAGATTATATTTATGAGTGTTACCCAGTTATAGAAAAAAATATGCTCATAACAGATAGGTTTACTGCACAGTGCACATACTCTGTGGAAAAGAATAATCTCTTCTACACATATGAGGATACACACATGAGTACCTACTTTATGATACAATGGGAACCGGATGTTACATTGTATTTTAGTATCACAGTGTGTTGTGACAAAATTAAGTGTTACCACAATTTACCGAAATGTATGCCTCTATTCATCATAACCTGAACGAGTTCTTGCCAGAGCATGCATGTCCTCCTGTGACCCCACCCATCCATTGTAGTGGACATTTTGTTTTTGCATTTATCTTTTCACTGATTTAAGGAAACATTTATTCATGTTGTACACTAAAGAGAACACGCTGTGAAATTAAAAATAAAAATAAATTTGAAAAAACCCAAATTGTAAGATGCCTTATTTCCTCCAAAGACAAACAACCTACAATTGAAGGACACTTTTTTTCCTTGAGTCTCGGGAGGACATACTGATTAACAGAATGGAAGAAAGTTTACTCAAAGGCTTTGAGCTGCAGCTTCGACGCCTCAACCAGGTGTTTGAAACAACTTTGCGTTGTGAAATAAAATCCCACTCCAGGTTTTACTGTAACATCATAAATAACAAAATGCGCAAGTTCACTTCTTTGATATTATCCCCAGGTACGTGGATGAGTTCACCTCCTTCGTTATTAACATTAGCCGGCTACACGGTGGGACAATTGAACCGCCCGCAACAGACGCAGTACGTCCCGTTTTATAATATCAGAGTATCCCGGATGTCGGGCTGATTTGCGGCTGGTGGTGAAACATGAAACATGGAAAACCATGAAAAATAAAATTTATCTTAACACGTAAACTTCACGACATAACATTCATAGAGCTTTGATTTAAAAACTTTTAGTTGAGAACCATAGAAACGCAGAATCAGCATAGTGTTTAATGTACATATCAGCTATCAATAGTTATTGTCAACTATTTACATTGAGTTCATAATGAACATAAAACAGCAAAACCCGTATTCATCCATTCTTATTCTATTATCTTACATTCCTTATCCACCCTCCTGTAATGCGAAATCATATTATTAACCCGTAAATGACGCATTTTGGGTTTACTGTGCTTACTGACTATTGCACGCCTTTTTCCGTGCGAGATGACAGACAGTGCTCTGTTTCCCTCTACTGGCCGTACTTGCGTTGCAGAGGTGTGTCGTCATTTCACAATCAGTGTTTCCAGATTATTTTTAGAGTACCACCATTAGTACCGAACCTAACGAGCCCCGAAGGGCCGTGAAGGGAAAAATAAATTGTAAAATAGAAGTTGTGGCCAAGACATCGTATAGCTTTTCCGCAAAATACACAACTGGCGCTCTAGAGAACCGTTCAGTACGACAGGTTTTTATGTGTTCTCGTCAAAGACAAAAAAAACATATTTAGTTGCTATATATTTATTTATAGCGTTACATATTTATTTATATAACCACATCAAATAAATTTTAAAGCTAAAACGGAATAGTAGAATCATCTTCATTTTCAGGTCCCCACAAAGATATGTGAACACAAAAAAAAAATCCCAGGAGTCTTGAATTTTGTTTAGTTACTTATGGTTAGATTTAGGGCTGGGTAAAGGTTAACGTCGTCATGTTGGGATTAGAGTTTTCCCCATAGAAATGAATGGAGAGTCCCCACAAAGGTATAATTACAAACCTGTGTGTGTGTGTGTGTGTGTGTGTGTGTGTGTGTGTGTGTGTGTGTGTGTGTGTGTGTGTGTGTGTGTGTGTGTGTCCTCCCTCTGTTGTGTGGAATTTCCTTTGTTTACACCACTTTCTTCCCACAGTCCAGAGACCAGCAATCAGGCAAACTGGCATCTGTAAATTACCCATATCAAGTGCCGCTGTGCCCTCCAATGGACTGGCATCCCATCCAGAATATCCGTCTGCCATGTACCCAGTGGTGTCTGGGATAGGCTCCACCCCCTTCCCCCTTATTCTGTGCTGCAAAATAGATGGATCCTTTTATTTTATACAATTACATATAAAAAATTATGTTACAAGAGGAAAAACCTAAAAGAGCATAAAGGTAATACAATACAGCAGACATATATAATAGCCCACATTTGTTCCATTGTATGGACGTACAATTGCATAAAAAAGATCCACACCTCCATGGCCCCAGTACCGCTTACCCAAGATGACCCCTAAATTTGTTCACACTGGACACCATTTTAGCTCAGTTCTAAAGCAGCTCATTGGAGCAAATCCTCTAAACCAGCCAAACTGAATTAAAAAAAGACCAGTGTCACCAGTATCACATTTCAGCTGTGACATCTAGTAACTGTACCACCCCAGTCAAACCTGAGCAATTCATTACTGGTTGAAACAAAAACCACCACGCACTGGAGGCCCCAGGGAACCTCTGTCCTCAACTATTACAGGTGTAACGTGTTGCTCACTTGCTAACCAGGAGTGGCACGCTGACGCAACTTAAAGACGCAACGGCCCTTTTGGAAACGTATAATACTCAAGCACAGACGCAAGGCTTGTTACCTGACCTAGGTGAAGAAAATGACTTTGGAGCTGAGCATTGTAGTCTGCTGAGGCCTGAACGTTCGCTGGATGAACAGATGCCTTAAAGAGTTAAATTATGCACCACACCTCTCTTACAAAATGCTCTTTATAGCAGGTGCCACACCATACTGCTTCTAAACCCAATGAGCCTTGATATGGCATGTTAAACCTACTCTTTGGAGTGAGTACAAATATTGGACGCCTCTACAGCATTTCCACTCTAATCTTTACTTGCAAATCCTGTTGTTACACTTTCTTACCCCACTTGACTCTTTTCTACTTTGTGTTTAACTATCCTAATTTATTTGCAGTTTCATTTTTCATTTTATAACTTGTTTTTTATTGTCGATGTTACCCTTTTAAACTTGATTTTTTGATGCAGTAAATGAATCCTTCACTTTTTTGAACATGACTGAGCTGTTCTCTAAATTCTCACCGATCTGACAATATGTTCGGTTCCAAGGCTGCTTAATTTCTGTCTTGGTGTTTTTAAGGATGTATGTGTCCAATTGAAGATTTTGTTTTGATATATTTGCGTAATCTCACTTATATATAAATGGGTGTGAGCTAAATTAGCTCTAAAGTAATAATAAAGAAAAGTGGTGTTTAATCCAGTTTCCATTCTTATTATAAACTCTCTAGATTTCAGATCCTTGCTATAAGGTAACGTAGATAAATGCGAATGAACAAAGTTTTAACATGTTAATACTTTTAACGTTGAAAGTTACGTGTTACGTGTTTGCGGACATTAGGCCAATTCTAAAGCCTTTCAAAGCATGAGTATGGTTGAAATATGCACTATATTTGCTTTGTAGAATCACATTTATTACTTTGTCCATTTATTTACTAAAGCACTATCCCAGTGTGAGGGAAGACTCAATCTGGACCAGCACTGATGAGGCAGTTCTTTGTTTCATTTACAAAACAAGCTGCAATTTAAGGGAACCCGGATACACCTTTTTCCAAGGATTTCCGGTCCAGTCACGTGAGTGCCTTGTATGGGTGTCTCTGTACTGTCTGCAGTACATGAGAATCTTTGCATAGGTGATTGTAAGCAATGTAATGAACTCCTACAGTGTTACTTGTGCTTCTTGGGGTAGCCTACAGGCTCAACCAATCTCCGAAATGGATCAGTGATTAGATGATGCATAGACGTTGAGGATGGAATCAGAATTAGATTTATTATTAATGTATGTTCACACGCACAGGGAATTTTTCTCTGGTTGTCAGTCGCTCTAGTACACTAGGTACAAGAAAAAACAACAGTCACATAAAGTCGGGTTTATATATGCAATGTGCATGTATGGTTGATTGCAGTTTTAAAAGGAATGCTGAAAGGAATATTATATGTGCAGTACAATAAAATAAGTACTTACAACATTGAGGTTTTGCACGATAATGAGAGGCGGACAGTGCAGCTGCAGCTGAGGCAGCAGGGTCCTGAGAGTGATGGATTGTGGGAAGAAGCTGTCCTCATGCCTGTTTGTTTTGGCGCACAGTGGGCTGTAGCGCCTACCTGCAGAGGAGAGAAGTTCAAAGAGGATGTGACCTGGTTGTGAGGGGTCTGCGATGATTGCCCCTGCCCGTTCCCTGACTCAGGTTGGGTATGGATTCTAGAGGGGTAGCAGGTTCGGGGTGCCGCTAGAGATTTTGGGCCTCATGAAACCATATCATATTCGACCCTCAGCCCATCCATCCATCCATTTTCCAAACCGCTTATCCTACTGGGTCGCGGGGGGTCCGGAGCCTATCCCGGAAGCA
>JAABNY020000032.1:5445488-5463774 GCA_015164015.2 Brevimyrus niger
GCAATTTAGTGACTCCAATCAGCCTCAGCATGTCTTTGGACTGTGGGGGGAAACCGGAGTATCCGGAGGAAACCCCACGACGGCACAGGGGCAAACTCCACACATATGTAACACCGACGGAGACTCGAACCCGGGACCCCCAGCCCAGACCAATCAAATTATGTTCCAAATTTTAGGGCCCCTGTCACTCGGGACCTTGAATAATCCTAACTTCCCCCCCTTTAAGGCCCCTAAGGGCAGGTTAGCACTCATAATCTTTTCTGCAGACATGACAATGTGTTGTAGTCAGAGGTGGAGAGTTCAGGTTCAGGTACAAATCCAGACCACAATTATATTTCAGCCAATCAGGTGAGCATAAAGAGTCACCTTCACAGAGTACTCAACTCTCAACTCTTTGGTTGAAACAAAATCTTGGTCTGAATTTGTACTTTTCGAACCCGAACTGTCCACCTCTGGCTGTTCTTTTTCTTTGCTTTTTTTTGTTGCTTGATGTAAACCACACTGAGATGGATAAAAAGAGGACAAAATTGATAGTTACTGTATAGAAATTGATCAGTAACTCCTGGGAGACAGGTTGAACTTCCTCTGCTGGGCCTTTTTTATCATAGTTTATGTTGGTTTCCCATTTCAGTTTCCATGGCAGACATAGTGCTATTGAGCATGGGAGGGGACAGTGTGTATGTGTATGTGTGTGTGTGTGTTGGGGGGGGGGGAGTGTCCATATAGGGTCACGGTCACTGTCATCTTCACATTCGGTTTGTTATAACCACACCGGGGGGTATGTAATATTGTAATACATCAATATTTAAATATAAGGATTAATTAACTGTACATTTTGCACAAGTGATTTTGTTTTTTTCTGCAAAAATTAAACAATTCATAATGACCCATTTAACTTATACTACGAACAACGTACCTTTTCTACGTCACAAAACGCTACATAATTTCTCATATGAGAACTTGATTGAAACTAATAGCAACATAAGCAGAATCAGTATTTTATATGAGAAGACAGACATGGTTCAGGGTAATGGGACCTTATACATCCACACACTGCGAATCATTTCACAGTCCATTGCATTTCCCATCCCATACATTCTCTACACTGATGCGGGGATGTCCATCTTGTGACGTACGCCGGCGCTGATTGGTGGAGACTAAACTTTGACACGTGATCCCGATGCCTCTCATTGGCGAACGACTGCCTTTCAGCTTTGGCTCTCGCGGGGCTGCTGCGCGAAGATGGCGGCCGAGCTGGTGGAAGCGATGGCAAGTTGAGCTCCGTTTGTCCGGGTTAACCGGGGAGACGCTGAGGGGTTTACGGGTTTGCGTGCGGATATTAAGGGAGACGGGCAGTAGGTGCATTGTAGGCCTCCCGGGTTTGTTATAAAAATAGGAGCTGTGAAACGGGGTAGCTTGCGCTGTCAAGTACGACTAGGCAATGGGGCATATGGGAAATGAATGATGAGACCATAAATAAAAACAATCGCCTGCAGGGAGTCGGCGCGAAACTACATTAGCTAGCTAGCTATCTTCGTTATCCTTACGTTGTGCTTCCTCATCGTGTCATCGTGTGTTACTATCACACGCTGCGATACGTTTGACAATAGTATGCCCGTTAAGAGGAAAAGGAGAGTATTTCAGTGCTCGCACACTGTCGGGAAGTGTGTCTGCGTGATGTGCCACATTTTGTGCCTTTCGTGACAACACGCACAGTCGGGTTTCATCTTTAGTGCAACTTGGGAGATTAACTCATCAGCCAGGAGTCCAGGCCGGACTCCTGGTTTGCGGGGATCGCGTTTATTAGCACGGTTAATAGAACAATGGGTTCTCATTGAGTGACTGTGCTAGGGTAGATCGGTGGAATGACATTGATTTATGGAAGATGCATGGCTAGCGAGCGGTAGCAATAGCAATTAGTTTAAAGTGTACATTTTTGAAAAGTGACGTTTTGTAAAAGCTGGTATTAACTGATAGATGCTTCGTTTTGCTTAACCTACTTCAATTAAATGATGTTTTTTAATATTTGCGACCTACCTCCGGAAGCATTTAGTTCACCTGACGTAGATAGCAACTCATTTCTAAAGTAGGAAGCCTTGTTACTGAAACTTGGGATGCTCTTTTGATTATGGACTGCTATTGCTTTTTTAGAACTGTATAATGTTATTTTGATTTTGTGATAATCCTCCGTATTAATTTAGATAAAACACTTAATGGCGTTCATCAGTATACCAGTATCTTAAAGTTGTCTTCCCCCATTCTTCTCCACCCTTTTGATGACTTTGCTCCGGCCACAACTAGCACATGGTGAAGAGTTTCAGAGTGTCAGACCTGCAGACACTGCTGGCTTCCATGGGACGCAGTAAAAGTGGCCTGAAGCAGGACCTGGTGGGAAGGGCCTTGAGACTGGTACAGACGGAATATAGCCCCGAACTGCTGAAAAACGTCCGCCAGCTCTACGAGTCGCGCTTCCCCAAGGCGACAGGCTGGCTCCCGGCACGCCGGCCCGAAGTGGTCCCGGTGACCCAATCCACTCGTAGCACCTCGCCATCCACCAACGCCCAGGGCACAGACTACCTCAATGGCCTCCCGAAGCCATCTCCCACCCCTGCCTCAGAAATAAAGCTGGTCCCGTTGCCCTTCTACCAAACTCTGGAGACACTGGTGCCCCCGACAGAGCTGCGTGAGTTGTTTTGTGTGAAGTTTGTTAGTGATGAAACCATACACGTACTTCGGTGATCAGTAGGAAATTGCTAGAGGGATGGCAGTGTGTGTTTTATGTCTGGAAAAACTGGTATTGATCAGTGCGAGGCTGGTAACAATACTCCTTTTTTTTGATTTTTTTCTCCAACATATCTGTCTTGGGAATATCTATTATTAATTCACACACAATTTGAGATTCCAGCTCTCAGGCAGCACCACGTATGACTTTCGTTCTCCATTGCTCTTCCTGGATGGTTTTTGATGTTGATTCAGATGGACAAAGCTCTTCCTTACCTCTCTGTCCTTGCAGTTGCACCGAACAGTGAGAAGCTGCAGGACAGTCCATGCATGTTCGAACTGACACAGAGTCAAGTGGACCAGATCAGAAACTCCAGGTGAGTGCGGCTTAGGGTCTAAGTTAAACCCCTGAAACTGATCTATAGACGGCCTTACATGTTTAACTGCTATCATATTGAGTTTTATACCGTGTAATAATATGTAGATGCTGGTCTTGGAATGACTGTGTTTTTACACTCTTTTTAAAAAATATTTCAGTGAGCTTCGTCCAGGGATCAAATCAGTCCAGGTGGTACTTAGGTGAGATTGCAAGAGTTTTTTTTTTTTTTTTTTTTTTTTGGAGAAGAGCTTTCATGTTATGTGTCTTTTTTAATTCGCCTGTTACCCATTGTTTACGGGCAGCATGAGCTAGCAGATATGTTTCTGTTTTCATTTTAAATTGATGCATCCATGTGAAGCAGTAATTGGTCTGTAAAATAGGTTGTGTGGAGAATGCAGAAGTGCATAGTATTGGGGGGCACAGAGGCCATTTCCTCTTTTCCTGTTTTCTGTGTACTTACTGTCTTTTATTTATTTATTTATTTATTTATTTGCTAGAATTTGCTACACAGACACTGTTGGCGTCCAAGAGGATCAGTATCCCCCAAATATCGCAGTCAAAGTTAATCAGTCCTACTGTCACGTCCCCGTAAGTAAATGTGAAGCTCCCAGCTTCCTCAGCGAAGCTTCAGTATTTTAAAGGTTTCACGTTCGCTGATGAAGCCCATTAGCACGTGGTATCCCTCTGCCGTTTCAACGAGGATTCTGATATCCCATTTCAGGGCCTTTCAGGGGAAAGCAAGTTAAGACAAGTAATCAATTTGTATTTCTCAGCCTGATCAGAGAACAGGGCTTTATTTTAGCGTGGAGTGTAGTGTGACAGTAAGTTGCATGCTGTGTTTCGGTCGAGTGATTTTTGTTTTTGACTCCGCAGCTTTTGAAAATGACTTTGGTACGAAAGCGACTTTAGTGGGCCACGTGATTTTTGTCTGTGAATATGCACGTGCAAGTGTGTAAAATGACCTCCGCCATCTTATGTCATATTGTACCACTTCATTGTGAAAAGCGAATTGAGCCAGCTTGTCTGTTTTTACACACACTCGACCTCCTCCCCTTTCTCTTTAATGACACCTGCGTACTTTTACTTGGGTCTTTGGCGCTACAAGGTGCCTTAAATAACACTGGGACATTACATTTTTACACCCTTTTTATGTGTCGACCTTGTGAAGTTTAAAAACCTCCAAACAATTTTGCAGGATACATGATGGATCCCCTTGATATTAATTGAATGCAGATTCATGTCTAATAAATACCATAAAATAAAACCCTCAGCATTTCTCTCTGGAATTCACAGCTTTGATCTGTATAGTAGTCCAGCCCCTCACGCTGTGGAATGAATCTAATTTTTTTTTTCCAGCTTCACTTTTGTAGTGGAAAAAGCAGTATGTGAACTTATAATGTGCAGAACATACATACACACACACACACACACACACACATATATATATATGTGTGTCTCATAAGAATGACTGCTAATTTGAGTAAAAAGTCGCAGACTTACCTGTGCAGTTACGCAGTAGTAAACACCCATGTGACATCTCTAGACCAATAAGAAAGTACTATTTACCAAAGCTGAGGCATAAGGTTTACTGTTGCAGTTTTCCTCCTTAATGGGCCGACCTTCTCCTTGGGGCTTTTACCCCCTGAATGCAGGGTTACTACCCCTCAAACAAGCCGGGTGTGGAGCCCCGGCGACCATGTCGCCCCGTCAACATCACGCCCTGGTTACACCTGTCCACTGCCCTCAACCGCATCACCGTCACCTGGGGGAACTTCGGAAAGGTGCGTCCGCTTGGTGTGTGGTTATGCTTGGTGTTATGCTTTAAAGTCTATTTTCAGTGATGGCTCCTCTGACGCCGTTTTTATTGGTACGTTCAAAATCACGTCTGAGTCGGCCTATATAATGCTTTGTGATGTCATTTGTATTGTTACAATGGGAAAAAAAAACTCTGAGTAAACGCATATTTGTTTGACATAGATACAATTAATCTTGTGCACGTTGGTACTTGCACTCGGCATCCCTGTCGTCAGTTGATATAGGATTTGGGGCATTATCTACAATTCGATAGTTTGAGGTTTTCGCCTGTGAGATGCGGCAGGCATGAATGTTCGCCTCAGCCTGCCGTTCTGAGGGTGTCCGCCGTCTGCGGATGTGTGTGAAAGGTCACGGAGGCGGAAACCAGTGACCGCGGTCAGTGAGGAAATGTGCGGCGCTGCGCTCACGGTTTTTCCCCTTTCGATGACGAGGTCTTCGATCATCTGAACTCGGGCCCTGATATACACCCCTATATGCAACCCACTTGGGAGTTGGAAATGCATGGTTAATCCATTAGGGAAATGCATTGGGGAGAAAAAAAAATATATATTGCTGCTTTTAGAAAGCTGGGAATTACTCAATAAGTTAAAGCACATGTCCAATACACACAATCTGGTATGCATATGTGTGTATATTTTTAGTCTGTGTTGAAGGACCGGATTTTGGGATGTTGTGGAAAATACATGCAACTATCAAAAGGTTGTGTCGACATGTCACTTGCTGAATTTGGATCTACATAAAATAAGCAAGAATGTCCAGTACCAAGGCAAGGTCCGCTAGCAGCCCCGGCCCCAGCCTGCTGTCTTCTGTGTCGCCCCCTTTTGGTGTGTAGCGGTACTGCGTGGCAGTCTACCTGGTGAGAGTCTTCACGGCGGCGGATCTCTTCAGCAAACTCAAGCTCTGCTCGGTGGAGAGTGCCGACCGCTGCCGTGAGCGCAGTGAGTATGGAGTGTGTGTGTGTGTGTGTGTGTGTGTGTGTGTTGTCACACTTTCAGATCTCTCGTGGGGTGCTTACTGGTGCGACTTGTGCTTATGGGATGGATGTTGGTATCAGGTGTTGTACTAAAGCGATCTGCTGTGCGCCCACCCCCGCCCGCCCGCCCGCCCTTTTCAGTCCAGGACAAGCTGCGCTTTGACCCAGAAAGTGAGATTGCTACCACAGGGCTGCGAGTCTCGCTCATCTGCCCCGTAAGTCCTTGTTCCTCTTCATTGCCGTGTGTTGTTCATACCTCCAGTCCAGCAGGGGGAGTGCTGCTATCCTGGTGTTTGTTTTTATATATGGTTTGGCACCCTGTTTGCTGTTGCATATGGTTAACTCGCTCGCGTGTTGACTCTTCCCCTGTGGCCAGTTGGTGAAGATGCGTCTGAATGTACCATGCCGGGTCCTGACCTGTGCCCACCTGCAGTGCTTCGACGCGGTCTTCTTCCTGCAGATGAACGAGAAGAAGCCGACGTGGACCTGCCCCGTGTGCGATAAGCCTGCGCCCTTCGAGCTGCTCACCATCGACGGGTAGGTGGAGCTCTGGCATCCCCCCGCATTGAGGACTCCGCCGTCACTCCGGTTCTGTGGGCCGTTTAATTTCCTGCTCTGCTGTCCTCTCCTGATCATGAGCTAAACCTATGACCTTTTGGATTTTGGGGGTGGGGGTGGGTGGGGTTGTTCAACAGGATTTCTGGCTGAATGATTTTGTGTAGATGTGGATTTGTGGTTTGACTCTAGGGTCTGTGAGTTTTAAAAATGATGGGCTGAAGTATGCGCCAAATTTTGGATGCGGTTCAACGTTAAATTCTATAATCTGATGAGCTTAGTGATGTGTACGGCCAGGGCAAACTGAACGACATAATGAGTGCACACATTCTCTGGAGTAGGACTGGGGACCCTCTTGAGAATACGTTTAGTCATCTGTAGAATAATAATAATCCTGCAGGTGAAATGGTTGGCTTGACCCGCTTCCGTCTTCGAGGTGCACATGAAAGTTTGCACGAAAGTTTCTGCGCAGCCTCGCTGCGCATCCCTCAGTCGACCGGAATCTAGGTCATGTGACATGAGCGCGCGGCCGTCGACGAAGAGAGACGCCCGCGTCTGGGGGGGGGGGGGGCCCGAAAGACCCTAATGGAGGTCTCCGTGGCACAGGCTGCTGTCTGAAATCCTGAAGGAGACCGAGGACGTGGAGGAGATCGAGTACCTTACGGACGGCTCCTGGAGGCCCATCCGGGATGAGAAGGAGAAGGAGAGGGAGCGGGAGAGGAGCCACACCCCCGAATATCCACTGCTACATATATGTAAGCCCCCCCCCGAGTCTTCGGCCAAATCCGACAACCGTGCAACTTATCAAATCTCTCGTTGCTGAGCTAGATCAGGACGCATGGTGCCCTGCATGCGTGGTGCATGGTTATTTGATGCGGATGCATTGTTCTTTATTAAGCAGTAGAATGAGCATATTTGTTTCATTTCCCAGTATCTGGGTCATGTCTTGCAGTTTGCAGTAGCTTTCATAGAAATTCCCAGCAAGCTTTGTACCGTTACTGAGATCTTTTTATAGCGCTGGAGTTTCATGGGAAATTTAGGATTAGACGACATGAAGGTGTAGTTCTGTCCTTTTTTTTTTTTTTTTTTTTGTCTCCCCCCCCCCAAGTTTTAAAAGTTAAGAGTGCATGAGTTCACAAGAATTAGAAATCTAGGTGGCCGGAGCTCCTCACTCGGGAGAATAACTCGCTCTCTCTGTTTGTCAGCTATTGTTGGCCGCTCCTGGTGACCGAATACAGTCACTAGTTGCTTCCTAACCAAACCTTGGTTAGCTTACTTCGTTTTATGTTTTTTTTGTTGTAAGATTGTCCAAATGAAAACGACAAACGCTGCTTATTCTGATGTAATCTAGATAAATAGCATTGATGCTATACGCCAGGGCTATTCAAGTCTGGACCTCAATTCCAGGGTTTTCGGTTGTTCTCCATTCTCCAAGGTAATTAGTTTAATAATGACTGATTTCTGATTGACCGAAGAGCCTTCACACCTGGCTCACGGCTAAAGTAAAGCTTGAAAATCAGCAGTGCTCGCTCGGCCCCGAGAAACATGATTTGAACAGCCCTGCGATACATTTATAATGTTTCATAATAATTCACATGTTTCGATATTATACATCAAGTAACACTTTTTGATGTGACGGGATATCATTGTTGTTTTTAATAGGAAGAATGCCCTTGAGGGAGCAGTCATGCTGAATATTTGGGGTTTGCATTCTTTCATTCCCCTACACTCGTGATGCTTTTTTTGTGCTGTAGGTGACTGACGCCTTTCACTGTTGGCAGTTGTGCTCAGATTTCTCACGGTTACAAGATGGCTTCTCCGCATCTGGATGCGTGCCGTCTTCTTTCGGGCCACAGGAAGTCTGTAGTGAGACGGAGCCCGTTGGCTCGCGTCGTGTCGCTGCTGAGGACCGGTCCGGGCCCCTCGAGAGCAGGCTGCCCCTCACAGCTCCCGTCTGTCTTCTCAGGCTCACCGGAAGCCAACGGTCACTCCCCGGCCCCCAGCGTCGCCAGCCAGCCCGCCAAGGCCGCAGCGGGCACTCTCGCCGCCCCGACTGGAGCCGGGGCCGGCGCGGTGGTGGACCTCACTCTGGACTCTTCCTCGGAGGAGGAGGAGGCGGATGGGCCGACGGGGGACAGCGACGACACAGACGACAGTCAGGACAACCCCGCGCCGAAGAGAGGCCGCTATGACTACGATAAGGATCTGGTCACTGCTTACTGACCTCCTGGACCTACAGACTTGAGTGAGGGGTTGGAGTAGAGTTGTGGAGGGTTCAAATCGACCTACTCCCCCTCCCCCCTTTTACACACACACACACACCCACTCACACACACACAAACACACACGCACAGCTGACTTCACTATAGCACTGCAGAAGCCAAGTGATCCATGGGCTACTCTTCCTCATGGCCTACTCTTCCTCATGGCCTGTTATTTTACTGATGTACATCTCACTAACTTCAGATGGAGGAGTAGCTCTTTTCCACTTTCTGTCCTTCCCTCTGTTTTTATCTCTCCCCCCCAATAGCCTGTACTCCTGCTATAAGAGCCATAAAACGTGTTTCCTTCACCTTTGACAACTAAATTACACGCAAGGTAGGAAGTGTATTTCAGGACAGAGACCTTGCAAGCAGTGAACCTCTTAAGCATATTTCAGTTTCACTTTCATTATACTTATAGAATGCGGTATAAAATTGCATGGGGCTTAAGTCTATTTTTTTTTTCTTTTCTTTTGTCCAAATCCTTCCTTATTTTGGTCCTAGAAACTGACAACCTACCTCAGTCAAAACAAACTTGATGGGGAGATATCATTTGAAAAATTCCTGGCTGGATTTTTCTTTTTTTTTTTGAGTCACACTGGAGAGGGTGTCCATTTTCTTTTTGGAGATCCGCCCGCATTGGGGCATGGTGACAGTGGAGCTAAATGTAATCTACTTTCTTACTGGTTCATCGTCTGTCACATGCCAAATTTCTATTGGGATGCTCACATATACAATCTGTTCAGCATTTTAATTACGATATCCATAATTTTCGTAAATGCATTCGGTCAAAAAAGCATTTTTTTCTATAATTTGGTGAACTGCAATAACTTCAATGGTAAAGTATTATGAACATTTGGCACATTTTATGAAATTGATTTCTGTTATTTATTTCCATGTTTGTATGTGTGAAAATGCTGGAGTTGGTGTGTTTTTTTTTTTTTTTTAAAAACAACATATTTTAATCCCGGTAAGTTAAAGTCTAGCGGAGGATGTTGATGGGAGTCGGTCCATCCTGTGTTTTGTCCTCTTGAAATCATTGCCTGCTACAGGTTGGCTAACATCAACAGTGGCTTTAAGTGGGATTCCGTACAACAGCATCGGTAACATTTTGAAGTTCTCTTTCACTTACTGTTACATTACAAAATGCGCTACGTTATGAACTGTTCGTGACATTTTGAATTTGGGGCATTGGATCTGTTCTTGGACTCGGTTAAAGAATCTCAAATGGACAGCGCAGTTCACCATAAACGATCGGAACTGAGCTGCGATGTCCATTTTTATCTTAAACCCGTTCTTCGACAGGAAGCAATTTGCTGCTGATTATATTGTTGCAGTTGAATGTTATTAGGCTTTGAACTAGGAAGGCTATTTTGACCTTCTGGTACTGAGGTTTTCTTTGTGAAATATTGAGCTACGGGAAACGGCATCTGGTTACGCCGGCGTGGTGATGCGCGCACCGTAACGGCTGAAGATTGAAAGGAAGGGCAATAAATGATCTGCACTCGGTCTGATTACAGTAGCAGAATAAGACCTTCGAAATATGTATTAGGAGGCCAGAATTCATAGATATTCTTCAGTTGTACGATTTTTTTTTTCTTTTTTTAGTTAATTGGTGTTTTAATTGATATGGTGGCGTTCATGTCCTTGAGACTGACAGTTTAATTTCTCTGTATCTGCCTGGCTGTTTTAGGTTCAGCTCCGTAGGCCGTCAGATATACTTGTAAATTAAGGGTGGTCCAAAAAGGCTTTCCATGTAGACGGAACCATCAGATGTGCCTTGTAACCACCGATGTCCTTTCTGCTTCTCTGTTGGCACATTTGAACAACATCAGACTGGGATGAGCATGAGATTTGGACCATTTCCCTACTGTGAGGATGGATATCCCTTGCGGAAGTGGCTGTAGTAGAGTTCAGGAGTTCAACTTTTAATTGACGTATTGGTTTGATCAGCTTAGGTCTTGGTGCTTTTTTTTTTTTTTTTCTTTTTTTGCGCTTTGTTTCACATTTTGCAGATTTTGATTTTTTTTTTGTGAAAAATCCATGGCCTCATTCATTCCTGAACTTCAAGCACTTGCATCTGCTCTCAAACTTCCCTTTAGACAAAAGGCTCGCCGGTTGTGAAACAGCTACTACAGCTAAAGTAGGGTATGAGGAGATCCTTTATTTTTCCATCAGATCATTTTAAAGGTTTGTTCTGTTAAGGATAACTGCAAGCCGCTGCGTACTTTGGGTGGCTTTGTTATGCAACGAAGCCCGTTTCGTTCACTAGGGGTCATACTCAGTCCTTGTGTGTAATTGTACAACATCCATAAGGGCTTACATTGGTGGAAACGGTATATTGTAGCTAACTGTAATAGACTTTTCCAACAACTTCAATTTTCAGATGCCTATGTGCGTTAATCCGCTATTCGTGCCGATTAATACCCGACTTAAATGAAAAGCAGACTTGTGTTCTCATTTTACATCATTGTCCATTTCTAATAGAGCCACTTTTTTTGATAGCTGAGATCTGTAAGGCCCCTCATATAATTACTTAGCGAAAAACTTAAGAATATAATTCGTAGGTTGTTTCCTGTGGACGCACCTCGGCCTGTGTGATGATTCACGCAGCCATGCTCTTCTTTTGACTTGTGCAGTTGATCAAAATAACCTCTTAATTACATATTAAATAGAAACTCATTTCCTCTGAAGTCTTACCCATGCTTTTAGTACAGCTGATTAAAAAAAATGGTTCTGTTATTGAATTGTTTTAAACCTTTAAAGAAGTTGACTACCATTGCACAACTAATGTCCGGTTTGTGTCCATAACTGAAATGAAAATAGGTCCTTGTAGAGTTTTTCAGAACGGGACTGTTCTTAGTTGAAATTGGGGGGGGGGGGGAGGATCGAAACAAGGGGAGAATATTGACCTGTCTGGATCCTGTATTGCAATGCCTATGGTGGCATGGACAGTGGCTTACTATTCCCTATGTAAATGTTTTGTGTGTTGTGTCTTTTTATATGTTCATATTAAAAGCCAACAAAATGAATAAATAATATTTTATCAAGCTCTGATTTGACTCCGGTTGTTCCCATAGGCAAACACTCAGAAAACAGGACTCAGGTTTTAGTTAGTATGGCTTATATACATAAAGCTGTAAGCATGTGTGCTACTGTATGGTCTGGGGGGGGGGACTCTAGAGGATACCGTTGTTGTTGTGCCATCTGTGTAAATGGCAAATAAGATTCGAATTTTACATAGCGACGTGCTAAAACCTGTTATTTACATGTAAAATTACAAATTAAAACAAATTTTAAAACATTACATTTGTCCTGCTATTCATTTTAGTACAAGCAAAAGTAGATGCGTATTATTTTGTACGCTAATGGAGACTAGTGTTTAAACTTAACCTTTTTTTTTTTTCTTTCTCGGAATTTAAGCTGTGTAGTAGTTGGTATCATTGTGTACTGTAAGTAACCTCCCTGGAAATAAAGCAGACCCCGAGAATGCACACATAGCTCTATAGCCACTGTGGGTATTGACGCTTCTTTTCTAATACCATCAGTCTTAAAGATTAACAGTATTATCAGTAAGCCTACTTGTAATATCTCGAAGGAAAATCGAGAAACGGCAAACGGAGAAATAATTAGTGAATAATATAATTGTAGTTTATTAATGATTTCCAAACCACGTTTAGTCTATGTAAACACCAGCGAAACATCCTTTAAATCATATATTGTATACATTACTCTGAGTTTAAACACAATTTGTTTAACATACGAATTCCAAACTCCATTCATAATACTCAAGTCCAGGATTTTGCATCAACTCCCCTTTAAATCGGCGCATTGTACTTAACAGCAGGCGCACGGTCCGCCAGGAGTTGTACGGTCAAAGTCTTCCATCAGCCTTCCTTTAAAGGTTATGTGTACTTCTCGAATTACAACGCAAAAAAACGAATTAATATGATCAACTTTTTAATCAGCCACTTGCGTTAGAAACTTGCTCGTTCAGACCAGAGGCACCCACCAAGGACAAATTGACACCCACACTACCAATAGACGACAGACGTGCAACGGTGCTGTGAAAACAATCAACATTTAGACAACACAATTTACATAAACAGTTGCGAGTGGCGACTGCACACAAAAGTAGTCAAAATTTGGATAGATATGATGTGGACAACATGGGGGTTAAACGTTCCTGAATCTGGTGCTCGTCGTTATAATTCTCCGAAACCCCCTACCCGACTCCAGGAGGAAGAACAGCTCGTGGCCGGAGTGGTTTGGATTCCGTAATACAACAGAACAAGCATCCACCTACCTAAAACAATAAGATCAGAAAATATAATAACACTGTAACATAGACTACCACATCACACTTCGGTCACTCGTCGTGAATGAACTATTAATTAAGTCATGACGTATGAAAACTTCCGGCATGCGCTGAATTCGGAGGGGCGGGACTAGTCAAAAAGTTTGGAAGGCGGCAGAGCTGAAGAACCGCGATATTTCAACCCAGCCGTCGGTTCCTGGAAGATCAGACGCGTGATCTCGCGAGTTTTAAAGTCATCTCTGCATAGTTGCGGCTTCCTGAACCGGGTCCTGAAACGAGTCGCTACCGGCCACCCAAGAAAAATCACTGTAAACCTCGCACTACGTCCTCATCTCCAAATGCATAGCCCGATGCTTCTATGTTAGGGCCGATAGTTAACGGACCGGTGTGCCAGCTGTCATCCGCCGGCATTTACCGGTATCCGCTAATGTTAAACTAGCAAGGGCCGCTAGAGAAAAGCCCAAGACAGGGCTCTCTATCCGGAGAGGAAGGCGAGGCGACTGGCGGCGATGCTTTCTGCTAACACCTGTTTTCCTCTTGTTCAAATAACCGTTTTTAGCAGTTTAGCGATCCTTTAAAGTTAAAAATACATCTTAATTCCACTAGAAGAATTTAGCCGACGAGTGGCCCTTTTCAGAGATATGAAATCATAGGCTTAGAGCATATGACATGTTAAACACAGTCTGGATAGCGAGTTTATGAATATTATAAACCAAAATAAGCAATAGGAATTCAACTGGGTATTGTTTCCAAATAACGGGTTATTTTGTCGTTTTCTGTAGTTGCAAATAATTTGCCAGCGAGCTAGCTCCGTCTTAAGGGGACTCCTAAGTCACTTAAGTTAGACATGGCTCCAAAAAAGAGACCGGATCCCTTGACCATTACGCCTGCCGGAGAGGGACAGTCTGGCTCCACAACCATCGATGCGGCATCTGAGTGAGTACTACTCACAGCAAATGCATAGCGGAAGAATGGCATTTGCAGCTACACAGATGCTACTGTCCTGTACATGTAATGCCTATAGGAAGTAAAAAGCTATCGAGTTTTTAAAATTAGACTACTGAATATGCAGTCACACATTTCACAGAATGCGCTTTGCAAAATGCGAAAACATGAGTCTGTAGCGGAGCTCTGCTTCTTATTAGTAACTCTCCCCTCCTAAACGTTTGACTTGCATCTATTTAGATGTGTTTGCTTTATGTCATTAATTGAATTGAAGGGAGCTTTTCGGCATGGTTTCCTCTCATTGCTGATGTCAGGGCCAACCTGGAAGCCCTTCAGAAGAAGCTGGGGGAGCTGGACCTGGACGAGCAGCAGAGAAAGCGCCTGGAGGCTTTCCTCACCCAGAAGGCCAAGGTGGGGGAGCTGAAGGATGATGACTTCGACCGTATCTGTGAGCTGGGAGCAGGCAATGGTGGCGTGGTCAAGAAGGTCCGACACAGACCCACGGGGTTGGTCATGGCCAGGAAGGTGAGCTCAGTGCACAGGGATGGGTTTCTGGGGGGAGCCTTTCAAACAGGGCTCCCCCAAGCCTCCTGGTTGTGCTTGATGGGCCTTTGGCTCTATGTAGTAGACAGGAATTAACTCTATGAACTGTGGCAGTTTTTCATGTCCGGATGTCAAATTAGTGCCATAAACATGTCAGTTTACATCTCATGCTTCATTTCTACTTCTTTTGTGTAGTTACTGTATTATAATATTGTCCCACTATTGCATTATTTCTGTTTTATATTTTGAGTAATTCGTTCCAAAATGGCAGCGTTCCGCCCAACTTATGTTTTCTAGGTTATGGAACCGCAAAAGGCTTCTTAGGTTTTTCCAGGCTCTTGTCTTCAAGCAGTGGCGTATTCAAAAACTGAGGCCCCCACTAACGGCGGAATGATTTTAGCTGCTTTAGCAATCCTTGGTCAACTTCAGTATTTGTTTCCGTTGGGTCCCAGAACATAGTAATGCATCTGGTAATGAGCAGGCAGACACTGCTGCTAAGGCACTCAACACAGTGATCCAAGAGCACTTAACAGCACCTTCAAACCTCAACCCTCCCTTGAATATAATGAGGATACGGCAGGCGGAATGGGACAAATGTAACTTTAAAAAAAAAAACTTCATGACATCTTCGAAAGTTGCTGAGACCAGATTGTTTATGCCAGGTGCCACATAGGACATGCTAAGTTCACACATGTTTTTTTTTTTTTTTTACTAAAAGTACCTTCTCATAAAGCACATTTTATTGAATTATTGTTCTTTAAATTGCATTAGGCAAATGTTCTGTTTAAATACTTAAAGAATGTTTACATCGGTTCAGCCAGGGATAGTTATAGTATTTGTTGTCAAAGACCAGTCTGAAGCCTCTTGTATAAAATGTGATAACTGTCATTTGATAATCACATTTATTGGTCTCTGTCATGTTATCTTTTTCTGTGTCGCATATTTGTCTTTTTTTCTTCGTTTTACTGATGTATTAGAACCCTGCTTCTGCCATCAATGTAGCCTTATGTGCTGAAATGGCATTAAAACTTGGTTTGAAAATGCTCCGTCATGGAGGCAGTAGATTAACCAAGCGGCGCATGTTGCTTAGAACAATAGTGTTCGGTGTGTGTCGCTCATTTCATGCTGGCGGGGCAGCAACCATTGAAAAGCTACCAAGCATCAAAGGGACCACATGCTAGATTAGCCTCTGTTTGTTCAATGTCATTTAATCTGAGTAAGGCAATACTGCACCTTGTTTATTTTTCTCTATCTTTGCTAGTATTTTGGGCAGATGTTTACCTAAATTTCATAGGTGTCGGCCATATGTTTCCAAGGGATAGCGACGCGTCGAATGAGAGCGTATGAATGCGGCGGATGGCGCTAACCGTGTCGCCCTCACCTGTTTACTCGTCCCACTCCCCAAAAAGCTAATCCACCTGGAGATCAAGCCGGCCATCAGGAACCAGATCATCCGTGAGCTGCAGGTGCTGCATGAATGTAACTCCCCTTACATCGTCGGCTTCTACGGGGCCTTCTACAGCGACGGCGAGATCAGCATCTGCATGGAGCACATGGTGGGAAAAGCAAGGGGGGGGGAGAGACGGCCAGCTAGAGGTCTGTTTGAAAACCTGTACGGCATCGTAACCCGGCAAGGTTGCCCCCCTAAACAATACTGTAGCCATGCTGTTCTGGGACCCAGTAGCGGGCCGTGAACGGACGTTGTTGGGCCGTGGAGCGGTGGTAGGGAAATGCCGTTCGGTCAGTATAGTGGGCCGCCGCATGGACACGAGCTTGATTTGCCGCCAGGGAAATTTATTAAGAGGCCGCCGACATGACAACTAATGAATAACTGGGCGTTGTGGTTGGAGAGGTTGACAGAGCCTCTTTTATGGGGGTTTTAGATGTGTACTTTAACCCTGAATATAATGCCCATTTTGTTATAGCCTTATGAATGTTGTTTCATTGAACTTTGTCGGAATGTACCAAGTTGAACCTCTTTCCTCTAACGTGTTTTTCCTTTTATCAAAAGTTTTAATGCTGCCACACTAATACACGATTCGGCCAGAATAAAGTGTTTCACAGCTACCCTTTCTTTAGGACGGAGGCTCCCTGGATCAGGTGTTGAAGGAGGCTCGGAGAATCCCAGAGGAGATCCTGGGCAAAGTCAGCATAGCTGTGAGTACCCAAAGTTGACATAAGGGTCTTGTGAAGTTTCCTGGGTTGTGAAATTATAGAGATTTTGTTAGACCTGATTTGTACAAGTATGATTGGCCAAACATAAGTCTTTCAAGTAAGAGCAGTTAGAGAGAACTGTTAGTGTGAGAAATAGATTCTAAATTACAGGCAACTTATTATCCCTGAGTGAAATGGGGATCTGCACATCATTCTAATGGTCAAGTTCAGAGGTGAATAGTTGAAGTCCAGACCAAGGGTTCTCCTCTGTACCTGACCATAGGAGTGATGTGCAGAAGTGTCACTTTACACTCTGATGCATTTCGTTGAGATCCAAAGTTTCTTCAGTAGTCTATCAAACTTCTGAAATGGAAGTGGTTGAGTTGTGATCTATGACATCGCAATTACACCTTGGAATGTACTCCTGCAAGTAAGGTTCTGCAGAGAACGGAGAGAGCGGTCATATGGTCATATGAGTCATGCTTCAACCTGTTCTCAAGAACAGGAGAACATGTGTGGCACACGGCATAAGCAGCCAACAGGCTCGAGAGCTTGTTTTTCACCGTGGAAATGTTCCCGTGTTTCTCTTTGTGGATGTGAGGTGCAGTTCTTTGACATAATGTAACCCACTCAACCTCCTTGAGGCCAGGGCAATTTTTAAATGAATCCAAGTGTGATTTCAGTGATCGTGTGTAATAGTGAAGTGTTTTTTTTTGTTTGTTTTTTTTTTTTTTTTCCTCCTCCTGGTGTTACTGAGATCTTCCGGCATGACAACACACTGACCCAAGTGGGGTCACTGAATCATTTGAACATCAAACAAAGTGAAAGTGAGCTGTGTGCCTTTGCGTTCCGAGGTACCTGACACCACATGGGTTTTTTTTTTTTTTTTTTTTAGGGATTTGGACCATTGCTTAATGCAACCATCAATAAAACACCAAATGGTGGAATTTTCCAGTGAAAGCAGTGTCTCATCCCACCTGTAACTTACCAAACATTTGTAAAATGCATGGCACACTACATTTAAGCTGTTGTACTTGCTCACGATTGCCCAGCCCTTGATTTGTTTATGGAACATTGCTTTTTTTTCCCATTAAAATGTATGTTTATTCCCAGATTCTGTATAGAGTTCCTACACAAAGCAGGCGCCTAGATTGTGCAACAATTAGCTTTTTAATTAACTTTGCTTATTAACATTTTGGCAGGGAAGAAAGGACGGCATACTTGGCCGGCAAGGTCTGGATTTGCTAACTCGCTGTATAAGTAGCCTTTGACTCATGAGCCTTTTGAGATGACATGGATGGAATGTTTTTGAACACCTTCTCACGCAACGCGGCCGTGTTGCTAAACTTCAAATGGGAGAGTGACTTCACTAAAGAGGAAGGAACGCTTCTTCCTTTGGTATACTTTAAATTTTATTGTGTTACGCAGCCGGCACACAAAAAGTTGATTGTCTGTGTGGCTTCGGGGCTAAACATTTATTTAAAAACCTGAAATGCCTTTATGGCTTCGGGGGGGTTTGTGTCCCCCCCCCCCCCCCCCCCCCCCCAACCCACCCACACCTGGGGAGGGGGGGGGGCGTGGAAGGCGGCACCCCCCCCCACCTCGAAACCACCACCCCCACC
>JAABNY020000032.1:5490559-5502818 GCA_015164015.2 Brevimyrus niger
GGGGGAGGGGCACGGAAAGCACAAGAAAGGGCGTGTCGTGCAGCCGAAGACGGGAACACGCTATTGGCCTTCGGAGACAGGCAGGGGGCGGAGCTACGCCTCTGGGATCTCGGGTTTAGAAGACGACCCGACCCCAGTCCCCCCCCCCCCCCCCCCCACAGAGGATACATTCCAGGGCTCAGTCACCTTTTTCTCTCCCTCATCCTGAAGAAAGCACTTTGTGAAAGGCCATCCAAAAAAAATGTCTCTCTTTGTTTTCATTATTGCTGTTATTGTTTTTTTTTTTTTATTCGCGATGGTATGTTGTTGTCTTTCAAATGCGGAAGCCGCATGGAAACGATAACGCCGGGAACTTTTATCGTTGGATGTATTTGGGATTTAGGTCTATTTTTCCTGCTGTTCCTCAAGGTCACACCAGCCTGTAGATACCACACTAGCCAGCAAGTGTGCTTAAGGACCTACTCAGGCAGTGGGAAGGGAACCACAGCTTCAAAAAGTCTGTCTCATCATTCGATCAGTTGCTCTCAGGGGGGAAAGAAAGATCCCCATTTTATCTTGGATATAGCTCACAGTTAGTGTCAGCAGGGTCTCAAGACACCCAGTGATTGCTGCAAAAGAAAGATTAAAACGCTGAGTTTGCCCCGTTTTGGAATCTGGGCTAGATCGCTTTCACACCTAATAACAGAATATCGCACCCACCCACCCCCCTCAAAAGAAGGTACTGTTTTGATAATGTAAGAGCACAGTTTTGGTTCTTTACAATAGTGCCCCCCAGTGGCATACAAGGGACCTGCAAAAGGAGTTAGGTGGGAACTGTAGTCTTGCATTTGAGCCATGCTCTCCATTGAGAATGATGCAGATTTGTTTGGATTATGCCAGACTAATAATGAGGGGTTTAGCTAATATCTGGAAATAAACTTGTTTCTGGATCATTGTAGTAGATGGTTAGCATATATGTGTGCATCCTTATTTAAAATGTATCTCAAAGGATAGTAACCTTTAACTATGCAATATTAAAAAAGGACAGTTCAAATATTTCATTGTCAGACAGCATAATTCTTGTTAAGGTCTGAAGATGTCGTTTAACCCCTGCAAATCCCCTGAACATGCACCTATAGGACAATTTCTGGAGCTGGACGTTTTAGTGTGTCCGATTGCAATGTTCTTAGGCATTGTAGTTCATGAAAGAAACGGACGGTGAGGTGGGGGGGAATTTACACTTCAGGCTGCAAAAAGACTTTTTATACAGCAGAAAACTGCTGAATTAACATTTTCCCAACTATACGGTTCTGTTTTTATTTCATTTTGTTTTTTTTGTTTTTTTTTTTTACAAAATACATCCAAATATCTCTGGCATCCTGGATTAAAGCAAGATATTTCTATCAAAAGAAAATGTTTGCATTTTGTGAATGCATGTATATCTGTGCCTGCCCATTAAGAGGTGGCATGTGTCTTCTGAGTGCTGGTGGGCAGGATTCCCACCCGGGGTGTTACCCTGCCCTGTGTCCTTCGCCTCCTGGGGTAGACTGTAGGACGACCGTAACCCTGTGCTGGAAAAGCAGCGTGGAAGAAGAGTGAAATGTCCGGTCCTTATATCCCTCCCTCGTGTGTTCAGTTATATAACTTTGTTCAGTTTTTGCCCAGAGACCCTACACTGGATAAGTGGATGGATGTATTTAATTTGTCCATCTAAAACAAATAAGCATATCACGGCAATTTCTGTTTGCTTCTTGACAGGTGTTGGACACATTCAGTAATCTCAAGGATGATATAAAGAAATGATTCCAAAATGTCAATTGGACAAGTTTTGTAAAAACCCCAGTTTCTAAACTCAGTAGAAACGAACAGTTCTTCTCTCACCAATAGATGGCAGCACATGTCGCGATTCTAAGCTTACCAGTTGTGACTGAACGAGACTCTATGCAATTATACAGTAAGTGTAACATCTCCGCCCATCGGAGAGATGTGCATTCAGCCAAAGCTCATCAGCGCTGCCATCATGATGCGGAGACCCTTTTTACGCGACGCTGCCGTTGTCTTCAGCCTTCCAGCGTCTAATTCGCTATGGCCGACCCGTATGGCGTGTGGGATGGGGATCCAGCCCGTCAGACAGCTCATTAACCCCACAGCGGCAGTCCTGATCTCCACACAAGTTCACGCGCTACGTCATCGTCTGCCCCCAGTCCACATACCCCGGGCCGTCCTCACTCCCTCCGAACAACATCGGAGAGGCCACAGTACATGCTGAGTGAGCGACAGGCTCTTGGCATAGTGCTGCGTCTGTGTACTTTGGGTCTTCTTCCCCACCTTCCCGCGGCACAACAAAGGTCATTGTGATGTATCTGTGACACTGAAATCAAAGCCCTTCGGATAATAATATATCTCCGTTAGCGGTCTGCGCTCCGTCACTGAAATTGTTTCACGATTTTATTTGAATCCCGTGTATCATTTGCAGATTCGGAAAACTCTCTTGCACAACCCCCGCACCATTCTGCGGACATTCCAGACCCCCTCTGTGTGACGCACATTCATTTCTAAGATCTAAATTCTTTCATTTTAATTGAAAACGTCTATGGGCGTCTGGCGGGATCAGCGCTCAGACGTCAAGCTCCTTCCTGTCTCAGTGTGCGAGTTGCCGTGCTTGACGGCCTACCCGTATGCCTGTGAATATTTATAAGCCGCCAGGCCTGCAATGTCTCTCGATTCCCAATGATTGCTTGCAACAAAGACTCTGAGTAGTTATTGTGGTGTGAATGAAAATGATTAACGGTTTCGCTGACAGAGAATAAGCAATCGCCTTCACTAACAGAGCTCTCTGTGCAGAGGCGGGACTGTCCAGGGCATCTTAAGTACTGATAAATATCTCTGGCTGTTCACGGTATCAAGATTTCATATCATACTAGCAAATTCACAACATAGCTAAACACATGGGTAGCAGTAGATCTCATTTGGTGACTAATACTCAATGAGGTCTATGCTAGGAAGAAAAAGTGTCTGAAATGTATGGTTCATATCATATGAGCGCATTTGGGCCGGACGCATACATCCAGTATATCACTGCTGATATTATGTCCCCCCCCAGTACGTGTTTATCCACCAGTGACATGCGACTGATCTCACGTCTGCTGCGTACACACACATGCATGTCTGGCTGCTGGTAAGACACTAAGAGCTTCTTCCTGCTCTTTGTGCCTGGCATTTTATCCCGATTGTGTAGCTAATTAATTTAATGTGCAGATCCTGCAGAATTATTTGAGGTGCTCGCCTTTCTCATGCTGATCAGGGACACTGGCCCTTCACCCCTCTACTCTACTTTCCACCATTCCCTTCGCCAAGGGTGGGTTCTCAGGGTGTGTGTGTGTGTGTGTGTGCGTGTGTGTGTGTGGTGGGAGGGGGGGGGGGTCCCTCTGAGGCCTGAAACCGAGCCCGTGGCTATCGTCCTCCCGGGAGAATAAGGACGAGGTGCCTTTAAATCACTGCGGCAAAACCCCCCACCCCCCCCCCCCCCCACACACACAAAACTCTGCAGTCATTAATATGCACACATGCAAATGAGTAGGTAATTAAGAGCCTGAAATCTCCTGAGTCCCTTTGATTGCTAATTAATTCTAATCTGTGTAAAAGGGGGAGGAAAAGGCAGAAGGAAAGAGGAAGGAAGAAATACAAGAGAGAGAATGAAGGGAACTTGGAGACCCGTAGACTCCCTGACTTCTGGAGGCAGAGTTGAAATCCAAGATCACATTTTTTCGGTGCCAAAATCAGAGAGAGATCCGTCTTCCGCCAGCAGCAGACATTTGCATATCGTGTCAGCCTCGCCAAATATAAGCCCTGCTTGGACATATATAAGGCGATGGTGACCATCCGCATCTCAAAGTCACGTCTGTCCACGGAACTATCCCGACAGGCGGGAACTGAATTGTGGAGCTGAGGCATTTACAGCAGATAGGAGTGTGGCGAGGAATCACAAAGCACGGCTAATGGCGAAAAAAGAGAAGAAAAAAAAAACCCAAAACAAAACACTGCAGCATAAGCAGCCCGTAATGGTGGGAAACGTTGCCGATTCAATTAAGACCCCACCACAGGATGTGTAAAATCGCATACCATGTCCGGGGGGAGAAGGGCGCAACAGACAAGCAATAACATGCAATATGAACAAATTGCATTAGCTAGGTAATGTGAACGCCAACACGGTGTAGAGCACGACGGCGGAGAGCAACCTACGACCCCGCGAAGGAGCACCTTCTCTTCCCTAATCGCTCACCACCATCAAAAAAAAAAAGGAGAAAGAAAAGAAGAGAAAAAAAAAGCAGCTCAGGTATCTTGGCAGGAAGTGCACGATGGCAGCAGCTGTGTTGTGGGGAACAGGCGATGTCATTTCCTCAGTTTACGAGCACCGAGTCCCCGTTCTCCACATACACGCTGCTGTTATTGTTGATCCAGTGCTCCCCCGACACCTACCATCTCTACCTCCCTTCCCCCACGCTCCCATCCATCTCCTTTTTACTCCTTGCTTTCATCCTCCTCCCCTCTCCCTTGTCTTTTCCGCACGGCACTCGCGTCCTCTCCACAAATGAGCTCCCCTTTGCTGCCTGGGCCATTTATGCGTCAGGTTTGCCGCCGGGGCTGAATCCCGTCTGGATCTGGCTCAAACATGAACATCTACTCTGGTCCAGGCTCGTTTTCCTGGTCATGGACGGAGCGCCCTGCTGGTGTCACCTGCAACGCTCCTTTGAAGAACCGTGCAGGTTGGCTTACTGTGGAACACCATTTGTAGTCTAGTGCGGCATAACTTCATTCCACCCTGGTTATGAAAGTTGGTTTCTCTCTGCGTGGCCCCCTCCCCCATCCCTAACCTCTTCCTTTTTCACGCTCGCTCCTGGGACCGCAGGCCTGCACAGTAGCACAGTTGTGAGGTGCCTAGGTTTGTCAACAGGAAGCCTGTGCTCGATGCACTGTACACCGAGCGTGGGCAGACGCACTGGGGCAGCCCAAACACATGAAAAAAGAGAGAAACAGACGTATCTCGGTTCTGGGATTCCAGGAAGGCGGGGGCGTCCGTGAAGGTGTGCAGAGGCCGTGGATGGGGATAGCCCAGAGAAGTGCCACTCCGTCTTTGACAGAACACCCATGCGATGCCCCTCCCCCCCCCCCTCGCAGCCTGGACACTTTAGGGGTTGCAAACAATGGTCCGCACATTTCATTTATGTGTGACATGACCCATTCTCCCGTGTGTGACACCTCCATGAGTGACACCTCCATTCCAACCAAGATTCCAGAAACATTTGGGATGCCAGCTTCCTTTATTTATACTTCTAGGACCTGACACCATTCGCTCAAGGAACAGGAATCGAGTCTTAATATTGTTTCCATGCAGGAGATGCGATGTGAGCTTTTACAAGCGTAGATACAACCTATGCTTATTTTTTAGACTTGTAAAATGATGGCGAACTATAAACTCATATTTTACCACTACCTGTGGCAGTTGGTGCCTTAAAAATTGGGGAAGTAAGAAGACAATGCATTTTTCAATACTAGAGTTGTTTTTTTTTTCCCCCAAAGAAGAGAGAACGTTTATTTCTGAATAACATTTTATTATTTAGTTATAAAATTCGAATTTATTTTAAATGTATTTGTTTCACAGTTAAAAATCTAAAAAAAATATAAGCGGTACAGCCTTCTTCCCTTCTATGGATCAGCCCCCACTGGTCACTACATATTTGATGTAAGAATATTTATTGCAATTTATTTTTCATTAATTTGACATAATATTTTCATTACATGTTTGCAATGGCATCAACGAACTCAATAAATGATTGACCTGTTATATCCATTGGAAGTGGGGGAGGTAAATGAGACTAGACAGAGGTTCTGATAGGGTGTTGGAGGCGTGACTTATCGTGTGAATAAGTCACTTGTTCTTTTCTGAGTCCCGCGAGCGGGTGGCTAGGGCGATGGTGGGGGGGCTCAGTTTGGACATTCTCTGTCTGCCTTTCCATAGCGCGAGCTCAGCGGGGGTCGCTTTACCGAGAGCGACGGAAGCAAAACAGATAGATTCCCCTCTCCTCCCCCTCGCTGGGAAAGAAGCAGGAGAGAACATGGGCAAGAAGCCAAAGCAATCCATCTATTCTCTCCCTCCAGCAGCGCCTGTGTTGCAGCTCTTTTAAAAGCCACTGCGACGTGTCTCCCTCCAAAAAAAAAAAAAAAAAAAAAGGCGTCAAAGTCACTCCCTGTGTTGAAACATGGTCGATGAAAGCAGCTAACCTTCACCGACATTGAATCGTACGCAAATAACTCGATTTCTAAAACAAAAATGAGCACAGCCTTTACACAAGCTCTTTAGATAGAGGGGAATAGGTTGAAGGAGGTCTTGTCCTATTTCCTTGTCTGATCAGAACCCTAAACCCCAGTGCCCCTCCCCCCACACTAGCCAACGCTGTCGTCACACAAAAGAACAGACTGAGAAGGAAAGGGTCATTTCCTGGCTCTAGTACGCCAAATTACTCTTCTCTGTGTCAGTGCTGGTTTGACACACAGATCCTCTATGGCCAGACTTCTCAGGTTCATCGTTACAATGGGATATAGCTGCCTTTTTTCTTTGGCCGGTCTGTTCAAGTTGTTGTGTGGTACATTTATTGCTTAGGTGCATATTTCAGGTGTGATTCATTGTCTGATCATCATAACTTCTGTTGCCGTTTTTCTCAGGTGGATCCATCCATCTTCAAACCACTTATCCTGGTCAGTGCTGGGAGGGGGGGGGGGCTGGATCCTATCCCATTTAGCATAGGACACACAGACGCACACACTCTCACACACAATCCTACTCTAACGGAAACTTAGAAGTGCCAAGTCCAACTGCACATCAACCTAACTGCCTGGCAGAATGGAATTATCACTAAAAGAACACACAACCTTCACACACACAAAGGTGGGATTCAAACCCCCATTTGTTGAGGTGGGAGACAACGGTGCTGAACACTTAGGCACCAAACCACTATTTCAGGTTAATTGTTATGTGATATGCCACACAATTGGTTTTGTCATATCAATTATTGTATAGCACAATTAGTTGCTAGCTGGAAATTTTTCGGGTTCGGTTCATCGCCTAATACAGAGTACTGTGCAAAAGTCTCAGGCAGTCAAAAGAAATGTTTAAGGCCATTTATCTGGGTAGCAAATGCACCTTTGTTCAGAACAAAAACAACACACAATTTAGCATTAGAGCATATGCAAATTAAGAGTAACAATAAAAACTAGTAATAATTTCTTCTGTTCTCCAAAATGTTACTGTTGGATGATTGTTAGATAAACATTGCCTCAGTCCTCAAATTCCTCCTCAGGGGCATCTCACCACCACCTCAATTAATTAATTAAAAAGCCAATGAGGTACTGAATACCTGTATGAGGTGGGCTAGTGGTCAAGTCAAAAAATATATGGGTGTATTGGATGGTTACGGGAAATACTGGGGTGATTTTAGTGGAGGGTTTGAAATGACCGAGCTGACCCGTTGACAGGCATAAAATCATAGCTTCACACCAACATGAAGACTATTTAAACATAATTTAGACCAACATGAAGACTATTTAAACATGATTTACTTTGGCTGCCTAAGATTGTTGCACAGTGCTGTACATAACTTTTACTGTTGGTTTTTTCCGGTCCATGACTCTCTTAAACACAAGGCTCGTGTGGCTGATTTTTTTTTTTCTTCTTCTAGCTTCTCCCTCTGCGTTATATTTGACTTCTATGGCTTTGTGCCGTATGTTGGCTGAAGTTTAGGGGTGGCGGTGGATGGTAAGTGCAATGAAAAGTAAGCGTAGTGAAAAGCAGTGCGGAGAAGCAGTGCCCTGCGCCGCACTGAATGAAGACGGGAGGCATGGATGAAGACGGGAGGCATGCAGTCAATGCCCGCTGCGTCCCGCTGTGCTGGTTGCTACAGGGCCTGGCGTTTCGGCGATGTGCGTCCATTTGCAATTATCCTTCGGATGAATGTGTAGTGCAGAGTGATGCGGTTTTGTTTGCTTCATCCTTCCCGTTTTAAAATAAACGTAAATACTCACAGGCAGTTCGTCATGGGGGTATTTTCCTCTTGGAGTAGAACAACCGAAAAGCTTTGCAGGGTATCGTTTTGACCTTTTATTAGTGCCAAATTTCCTACAAGGCAGCTCACAATATTAACCTTTTACGCTGTGTAATGTTTTACTGGAGCAACTGAACGGGAGCATTTTGCTCAAGGGTACACCAACGGGGCACAACGATGGGGTACATAAAATTATCTTTAAATCTGACTCAAACCATCTGATTTAAGGTTTATAATCACGCATTGCCAAATGCCAGCTGTCCAATTTGAAAAACCTTTTTTAATACAAATTGATAAAAGGTCTGACAGTAAGTTTCTCTAGTAAATGGTGGTTGGCACATAAAACGGGCGCCATGTTTATCGTGTAACAAAAGCACATAAAAAAATGATCTTTGATATTAACTTGCGGAATATGCAGGGATGAAGTGTTTTTCCTCTCTCCATCCATCTTTCCCACCAAGCGTGTATCCAGTTAAGGTTTGTGGTGAGTCTCATGTCAGCCTGAACACCTCAGATAGGATGCCAGGCCAAGAGAAGGTGATAAATGTAGCTGGATTGTCAATGGATCCAAAGCCTATACAAAATGCAAAGGTAACCTGTCCAGGTAATTAGTTAAATGAAACCACAATCAAAAATGGGCCTATCACGTGACTATTATTTTTCCATATTATATAAATACATATAATTACCTGCTCAATGAATAGCACATTATTCACACAGGCTAAATACACTGAACACAGTCACGGCCATTTTAATCAAAATACATTTTTTAAATCAAAATTATATTTTCAGACTGTTCACAGATATTTAAGTTGATTTGTGTGTTTCTCCTGCATGACAGCTTTGTGTGGTTGTTAAACCTTTGCTCATTACTGGGACAGTGCTCTTCGTGTCTTGCCCAGCTGTTATTACAAACTGCCTTTAAGGACCGAGTAGCCCCCCCCCAAATAGCTGTCATTGACACCTCCCACTATTCTTCTAATCTACAGTCTTTACGCTTTAATGTCAAAAAGTCAGCCTAAGAGCGCCACCATTTCTTGGTGAAAATGGGCACGAAATGTCTGCTTACTAATATAACATCAGAGAGCACTTATGTGAACATACTGGAAGGTTGAATGTGATTATATGAGTTTTTGCACGCCATTTTAAAAAGTCAAGGTGAAGGCTTTTTCCTTAGCTTCACAAATGCATGATTAGTTTGACTAACTGTCCTGTTTTATGTTTTCTATATTTTATAGAACCAGCAGAAATGACACCATATTGTAAACATGGCAAGCAGAGTTGATTACGTTAGATGTCCAGCTATACTACAGTAAATAGGCACAAATGACAAGTTAACAAACAAATCCATTTAAAGATAAGGGATAGCATTTTAATTTTAAACGTTTTTTAATCATATATTTGACTGTATTGGAGTTTTTGTCAAAATGAACTGGTAATTCACAAAAGAAAAAATAACTTCATGTGAAATAGGGTATTTTAACCTGATGCGTGAAAGTTTACGGTTGAAATGTAAAAAAAAAAACACTGTAAAATACGTTAGAATTTTCCAGGAAAAGTTTGTAATTATTTTTCAGTAACAGGCACTGATCAAACGCATATAAAGTAATGTATATTTTTCTTTTATTGTTTGATAAGAAACATATCGCTACTTTTTCTCCGATCCACGAGCACTAGCGCATGGTACACTGGCCCAGGGGGGTAATTATCACACTTTGCCGTGGCTTTCTCCTCTCCCCTGAGCCACCCATTTGATTATTTCCCAACGTGTCCCACTGGAAGTCATCATACCGTTCTCCTATTCAAATTCTGTAATCTGTGCAATTACAAGGCACGGTCTAGACACCTGGGAAAGTCTGCTATGAAGGGCACTCATGCTCTCCCCAAACTGGGGTGTCTGCAGTGGTCATCAAACAGAGCAGTCCTGTCACCAAAGGTGACGTTTTTGTCAGTCTGTTTTATCAGCCTCTGTGACTTTCCGTTTTACACTTCATTCAGCCCCGTTTACTGAAAATTTCTGCTCCAATGTTGCCACCTCTTTCTGCCAAGTTTTTGGAGTGGCTTCTAGGTTCATTCCTGCAACTTATTCCTTATTTTCCTTCATATTCTGCAAACCCTATTTCCCATATTGCTGTTTTACACCCACGAGGTCCACCACGTTCAAATCCTAAGTAACCCTCTAAAAAGTAATGCTGAGCTCGTGTGTAACATAACCCTCCCGCATTCCCTCTCCTCTTCCTCCTTTCTCATTCTCCGTGCTGCCTAGCCCTTCTCCCCTCCCCCACAAACTGCTCTGTTATGATCCTGCACCCTCTGAGATCCCGTACTCCTTTTGCTCTCCCTCCTTTCCGCTGAAGATACTATGAATCAGTCACACCGACACGAGAAAATTTTATTTTCTGTTTCTGGTCATATTTAACAGTCGTCTTAAGCTAGCAATAACATGCGCACACTACAGGATTGTTATATGTATATATATATCTCCCCACGTCACAATATATTAAATATATTAATTGTTGCTACGTTCAGATCAATAAGAAAATAAAAATTAGTCATTATTTATTTTGAGGGTATATTTAAGAGTATTTACAAATGACATTTCTTGTATTCGTACTTATTATAAATGATCAGATGTGTATATTTTATAACGTGTCAACCTTAAGAGTTAATAAATTAATGTCGATACGTTTGGAGCTACGGCGCTTGTGGATACGCATGACTTGTAGCGATAATATTTAAGAAACTGATCGATCGCGGTAGGCGAGGACGTCAACCACGAAATTTAACGATCATGGGGCGTCTGTGTCCAGGCCTCCCTTCGCCAGCCGCAACTGAGCACACAAGCAGACGGAGCATGGAGAAGGGGGCCGGCCTTTTAGCTCAGATCCGAGCAATTATTGGTCGGTGCATCTGCTCCTCTAGCGTCATCGTTGTCCTATTGGATAAACCGCTGCGGGTTTATCATTCTATCTAGCGCTGCTCCTGCTCTATTGCAGCTAACTTTTCGTGCGTTTTCTTCCGCTAACAAGCATAGTTCCTAAAATTTCGTATATTTAACTATACATCGGTAACAGGAAATGCGATTAGATAAACGCGAGTCGCTTACGCACTATTTGTAGAAATTGTTCGGCTCTTTGTAGGTTTTGAGGTGAAAACGGCAGGATTCTTGTTAGGCGTATGAAATTGGACACCACTTGCGTTGAGGTCCCTTTTCATGCGGATGGATACGGTATTGCTTCTGACAATGTGGATGGATGTTGTTAAGATGTCTTCTCGGAGGATGAAATGAACTCAGTTGTGGCAACAAAAAGGATTACCATAGAGTGATAGTTTGGATGCAAAGCGCTCTTTTTTATTTTGTCGAAGTGCACTGCCTTGCGAGTCAAGGGAGGCTAAAAGAGAACAAATTGTCGCGCTGATACATACTGCTTTTGAAGCCCTGTGGGCGAAATTCACTTGGAAGTTTTATGTCTTTTCCCTGCGAGCGTCAGTCTTTATCTTTTTTTTACTGTTGGATGCCAGACATTTGAGGAAAAAAGAAAGGTAAAACCGCCTTCAGCGCACACATGCGGCGTTTTGAGACGTGTAGTGTGTTATTGAGTAGGATGAATCACTGACGCGGTGTGTTTTTCCATTTGAAAACGTTGAAGTTTGGCGAAATACAGAAGTTTTTGGGAATGGGGGACTGGGTGAAGCGGAGAGTGTGGCTGGACTTTTTGTCTGCTGTGGTGCTGACTTGAGCCTGTTTGTGGAGGTATCCGCACCAGCGCCTTTGTTCACTTTTAAGAGACATTGACAAGTTTAAAAACTGACTTTGAAGTTCACTCTACTATTATTATTGCCCTATCTTGCTTGCGCTATTTACCAGAGCTAGCTAGCCGAGTCGCCTGTGCACTTTCGATAACATCATAATTATCAAAAATAGTTTAGCAGTTATTGAAAATATAGTTGCGGTACTATCAGTTTTTTAATGGTCGGTTTAGATGTAAATTTGATCACTTTGCTGAGATGTGTTTCTGCTGAAATCCCACAGTGGTGCTTGGCTACTGGAGCTCATTTATTTATGTTGTTTATTGCACATTTGGCAGGAAATTCCTTATTGCTTGACCCCCCCCCCCCCCCCCCCCCCCCCCCCCCCCCCCCCCCCCCCCCCCCCCCCCCCCCCCCCCCCCCCCCCCCCC
>JAABNY020000032.1:5547616-5563341 GCA_015164015.2 Brevimyrus niger
CCCCCCTCCCCACGTTCCGACGACACGGGTCTGCAGTTTCAAACTGGCAGCTTTCTGGTGATGCGGCCAGTTTTTAAGGCACTGCAACAGTTAATCCGCAGTGGAAAAGTACGGAATTGGTTTCAAATTACCAGCAACCAACATTTCTTTGTTCTGTTTGGCACAATTCAAATGGTATTATGGCTACCTGGTGTGGTCTTATCCAAAACTAATACCCCTATTTTTGTGTGTATTAAAGTGCTGCCACTGAAGTATTAATGCGTGATGTTCTCGCGTGGTTAATTGTAGTCATCACTGCTTTTTGTTTCTAAGCATATAGCTCATATTTTGAGGCATATGTAACAAACGCTTTTGTCCAAAGCAACTTACAAATTGGAATCGGAGAGCAGGGTCAGACTGTGGCCTTGAGCAGTTGGTGTAACGTCCCTCTGTCAGCCTCGGGATTTGAACCAATGACCTTTGCCAAACGGGCGCAGAGTCCTGACAGATAGAACCTCACACTGCCCACCAATGAATACCCCTGGCGGACAGAAGATTCTGGAATACAACACTGGGTTTATAAAAACTGAATGTTCGTTTTCTGCAGTGTTAAAACTGAGCACTGAATTAAAACTGAATTAACTATTTATGCAATCTCGTGCTGAACTAGAAAAAATGTATGAATTGTTGCCATAAAAGATTTGTCTGTCAAAGTGTCAGCTTTACCATTACAAAGCCTCTTCACAAGTCACCCCAGTAGCTGCACTTGCTGTCTTTTTCTTTTCTTTTTTTATAGGCAGCATATGAAATGAGTTAAACGTCTATGAACTGGGCTCATGATGACAATGGTATGCATTGCATGTTGGAAGAAATCAATATTGAAATGGGTCAGATCCTGGCCTTGTAAGGTCTGCTGCAAAAGTCATAAGCACCAATTCTTTATTCTGCAAGGGCACTAGAGATGGAATCTAAGTATACAAAATCCTGAGAGCAGTAAACATGGCTGTTTCCTCTGATAAGAGAACATGATACCACGACTGAGGAGGAGAGCAGTGTAGCCCAGAACAAAGAAACGGTTCTTCATGTAAAGTGTACTGAAGGTTTTAAGTAACACTTGTTCCTTGGAGCTTTTGAATGTCTATATGAGAAGTGGACTGAAGGACGTCCTTTTTGTTTGACATTTTAATGTGTAAATTTAATCTTTTTTTTTTGGGGGGGGGGGTTCCTTTGCTGCAATGAACATTAACTTTATTGCGTATTATGTTTAAAATTGATCAGATGTTAACTGGCTCATGTATAGTGTACAGACTGAATAGTTGTGTTCATTTGTGTAAATATGTTGCTAATCAATAGCGAGTCACATATACACCGATTTAAAAAAAATAAATAAATAAATAAATATTAAAAAATGCCCATCTCGATTAGTGTTTGTGAAATGATCGATCCCTCTTCCTAGACTTGAAGTAGTTGAAATGTGTTTATTGGTTGCAGTAGTTCAGTGTGACAGAAGATGTCTATGAAACCTTCTCTTTTTCTTTCAGGGCTGGCGGGTGCAGTAGGGCTGCCTGGAACGCAGGATTACCCCTAGTTCTTCACAGGACCCCGGCCACGACCCTGTACCAAACCAACAAAACACTGCTGTCCCTTTCCCTGCCTTGTCCCCCTGACTCTGCCTTGTCCCCAGCCTTTGACCCAGCACAGCACGGAGACATCTGGCCTCACTGCTAGGAAAGTCTCCAGTTACAATCCTGAATCAAATTGATTAGTTACATAATATGAATCTTTCATTTTAAATAATATTTTAAGGTGCAAAGTAATGGGAGAAGTTTACAGTAGGTCTGCAAAATCAGTGTTTTTTTTTTCTTTTAGTTTGACTTTTTATATACATTTGCTTTTATGGACTAGGATGGTAACTGCGTCAACTAGGAATGGTATTATGACAATCTTGTCAACTGTATCCAACCCATATGCACAAACTTTCTTGTAAAAGACTTTTAAGAAGTGTGTGTTAAAAAAATTGACATCCAAATTTCTGATATTTCTTGCCCCATTTCTTTTTGGACTCTTCTTCCAACCCATGAGATGTTAAAGGGTGTAGTGTGTTTTATTTTTATTTTATTTTTTTGTGGGGGGTGGTTCTTGTATCCCAGCTTTCTCCAGGTGTAAAGGAAGGACTTGAATGACTGAAAGGGGGGGGTTAACAAAGTGCCACTTTTTTTAAAGCATTTCTGTGATTTGATTACAAAATAAACTTAATATTGGGCATGAAGGTAATAATGACCATTGTTTCGTAATGGTTGCCAAAATGTATATATATATTTTTTTTTTCTTGACCAAAGAAACTTAATCCCATTTTAGATATTAACTATCCTGCCCGGTCAGTCTGATCTACAGCTTGGTAGGATCTCACAGTACAGTACTGCCATGCCACACCAACCGTATTTATTTCTAGGGTCTCATGCCTCCAATTATGACTTAATCGCATTTTGGCTTGTTTTTTTAATAAATTGGGCTCTTTGTGGCAGTACCGTATATCCCACTTGTCATTGCATTATTCTGTATTTGATTACCGTCTGCTTTGTCCTTGGAGCATGCAGACTCCTATTATGTATTATACCTCTCAATCAACACATCCATCCTGTTTTAACATCCAGTCCGTTATGTTATAAATTATTGTGAACTTTCTCCCATCGCAAGTGCTGCTTCCTCTGTCCATCACTTAAGATCGATGAAAGTGAGATTGAGGGAAAAAAATAAACACATTTGTTAATTCTCCCTCGGTTAATCTGCACCTTGGCAAAACCTGATGAAAGAGAATGGTTGGAACACTTAAATATTGATTTTTGACAGTTACACCTTTTTCAAAAAAGATTTCTTTTTCCAGTTGACCCACACAACATAACCATGTTGATCTACATTTGTAAAACTGAGTGACTGATTAAAATGTTTGTGTATATCCAACGGGGATTGTGTTTTTGTTCAGTGAATTACACTATCACCAGGCTTTTTAGCTTACTGTTATTTGTTTAACCCTTGTTTTACGTCACTTTGAAGGGGTATTTTCCTGTACCAATCATTTAGAGGGTGCCATGTTGGGTCCGCATGCACTGCTATTGCGTCAGACTTCCAGAATTGAGAGTATGTGAAGTTTAAATGCGCTCCCTCTGTCCTCTGGATACTCTGGCTCCAATCTGCTGTCCAAAGACATGCGAATTTATAGTGGGACTGTGTATGTATTTTTTTCCGTGCATGAGATCTTCGGCCAGATTGTAGCCACCCTAACACCCATCCCCCGGATATATGGTTGTGGATTGATGGATTATCATGATCGTCATGTCAGGCCTGTATGAAAGGAAAATTCCTAATCTATTGCGGTTACGCTTCTGTTTAGAAGAAACGCTGAAATCACACATGAACTTTTCAAATTAACCCGAAATGTGATACTTGCGTGTAATGCGGCATAGACATCATACCGGTATTCATACACTATAAGCTGAAAGAACAGTTTTCTATTTGCATTATCAGCTTAGTCAACTTCCTTATTTTATCCTAAGGAAAATTCCGATAGATTTGTAATAAGAAGGATATATATTTATTTTATTTCTGCAGAACGTGCTGTGATCTGTTCCGGTATTGCCATCTGGAATTGTCACGTTCATTGTCATAAAATTGATCGTCTCCCGGAATATTCAAAGTTAAGGAAGTCTTTCCAGTGCCCTGAGTACCTATTTGGTCACGGCCACCTCTCCCGACCGTAAGTATCACTGACATAACTGAAAACCCTCTTATTCAGGTCACCGCAATGTATAAGAACTACAAACTCCCAAGGCGTGACAATAAGTGCGAATACTATTGGATGTCTGAGTATGACTGTCATCATGCTACCTTTTTACAATACAATACAATATTTGATTTGGACATATATGTTGATTATATTTGCAATAAAGCAAATGCGATCGCACGCATCATATAACTGTTGTTGATCCTACAATTGTCTGAATGTGCTTGTGTCGATCACACTCGACGTTTCATGTACATAAGGGAGGGGGCTGCAAAACAGCAATGATTTCGACGGAGACGCATTAACGACAGAACTGCACCATGCGCACCGCCGCTTAGCGCGGAGTTATTCGGGGTGAGTGGAAGCACGCGGAGTGTGGCCGCGGCCGCGCGCGCCTCTGCCGCGTGGCCTTTGAACCCATTGTTGTGTCGCGAGTGACGTCGACGCGGTGTGCACGGGCAGGCAGAGCGGCGTGCGCCTGGCGAGACAAAGGCGGCGGATGTGAGCACGGCACGAATAAAGGTGTGTGGCAACAAACACCGCAAGGTAGACTCGCTTCACTTTAAAGAAATGCTTTTTATTCGATAGCTAGCCGAACGAAGAAAGTAGAAACTTGAAAGGGGGGTAAACGCGAGACCTGCTTTCTTATCCCATTGATACAGATTCTTTTGTGTTTTGATGTCAGATGCATCTTTATTGCACTGTTAAATTGATCGCGGGTGATCAACTAACGAGGCAGACTTAATTTAGGACTCGGGAGAAATATGAGAAATGACATGTCTAGGGCCATATCGTTGAAAGCATGTTTAGCAAGCTAGTTCACGGCAAACCAGAAAACAAAGAACTTGCAGCTAATATCTCGTAGACATGCTCAACTCCGTCAGTGCGCGATCTAGCCAAGTTATTGTGCTGTTTTAGACAAAGCCCAAGCCAACGTGAGCAGGGACTTAAGGTTGCTGCCTACGAAAAAGTTCTTATTTTAATTTTATAGGCTTTTCATGATCTCTTTCAGTGAGGTGTAAGGGGAAACTGCAGTTTGAAAACACTCAGCAATAAAGTCACGACAGGAAAAAAACAGCACTGCTTACAACTAAGCAGTGCGAATCCTGTGATGCAAACATAGGGAGAAATTATCTTCTGAACAACAAAAAGAAGGGTGAAAGAAAACGCGATTGGGCTTGGGAGTGGGAACTGGGAAGAAGGGAAAGGGGAAAACAAAAAGGGGATCATCTGAGAATTATGCGCTGATTTAAATGTTTACGTTAAAGGTGTGCTTTGATTGAACATTTTTGTAAAATTGACATTTTCGGTTCACGGAGAAGGATTAGAAAATTGCATCGCACGGACACTAATGCAGAAACTCAGGAACTATGCCTAGCCCGCTTTTTCACTCCGAAATAATGGATAGTGAGAGAGTGATAAGTAGTCAGCACTCCGGGGTTGTCTTGCCCGATGACTCTGAGCCAGAGTCCCGGGACGGAGAGCACCAGGACGCGCTCCGTTTCGCCCTCGATCAGTTGTCTCTCATGGCCGTGGAGACGGACTGCAGCGACGGGGGAGGAATGGTCGACTCCCTTGATGCTACAGACTCTAACCCTGAGACTTGCAATGGCGTAGGAGGAGGGTTTGGCAGCTTGCAAATCCTCGATCACTCCGGTGGATCGCCCAGATCTTCGGTATCATGTTCTCCTCCCGAGGAGTACTACGGCACCGGTGGTTTTCACATGAACGGCCCGCTCACTCACTCCATGCTGGGGGAGACGAGCGCCGTACTCTGCAGCCGAAAGAGGAGCGTCAATATGACGGAATGTGTGCCAGTACCTAGTTCGGAGCACGTTGCAGAAATCGTGGGAAGACAAGGTAGGAACAGTTTAATGTCCGCCGTTTTTTTGTAGTTGGGAATAGATTCTACGCGCACAATGGCTCTGTAGTCACGAAATGTAGTGTTTTGTATTGTTGAAATCATTTGTGCTATTTAGACGCATGCCGTTAATGCTCTGCAGATGTTCCCTATGTCTGGGGAAGCGCTTCTGCAAAGCCATTACAACAACATTAAATAACCACAATATTATCACGTCTGCTGTTTACTAGTTACGGCTGTGTATCGTGGCTGCATGTCGGTCATGCCCTTAAGCTAAATAAGCATTAAGGGAAGTAGAAACTTCAGGTTAAAACTTTAAAAACTACGGCTGTAGGAAAGCCCAGTTGTCAGTTGAGTAGTTTCTGTCATTTGGGTTAATGCCGGTAAAAAGCAGGAGTTTGGAAGCCTTTGTTTTCAGGACTATTGCAGTTGGGTGCGACTGTCTTGCGGCGGTCAAAAGTTTGGCTGCTTATTCACCGCGGCCTGACAGCATCTGGGTCCGGCGAAGGGGAAACTTGTCCTGCGTCTTGTACCAGATCGACGGCGCGATCGGCCAAGTTTATTAACGCAGGGGTGCATTATTTTTCGTGCGAGTGACTTAAAAAGTGCCCGTTTAGGAGCGGTTGGCTGCCGCGGTAGTGAGGAGAGGGGGAGGGGCGCAGACAGTCAGACAAAGCGACAGCTTGTCGGAGTCTGGGCATGTCTGCGGAACTCCAGCCCTCGTAAACAAAGGATATAGGCTGTTGTGGAGCCTCGGTGTTTGCCCGAGCAGGCGTGGCTGTCCGTATCACCTATTTAAAGGAGGCATTGCAGATCTAGTTGAAAACAAGTTATTGGTAAACACTTATTCGTTTATTAATGATTGATTGTATGCAGTAGCTCAACAGCAGCCTGGGACGATCAATGCGCGCTCAGCGGGCTGAGACTGCGGACGCGGATCTGTCCCTTTACTGACTTAAGTGCGTGTAGGAAAATGCATTTTCAGTCAGTCGGAGAAGGTAAACCTTACGCTGACTAGATTTTGAGATAAACGGTTTTCTGTAAGAGAGGGAATTCATTGTTCTCTTTGTTTGAAGATGCCATGCTTTCTGGCTCCTGGAATGACATCACACACTCTGTACGGCATTGGTTGTCTCTTAAGCCCCACCCTTTTTTAAAGGCGTACGACAGTGTATTCTGTGAGTGTGTATTGGCTGCAGTATTGTTACTTTATGCGCGTCTGCATAGTTGTGTTGACAATGGTATTAAAACGGAAAGCCTGATAGCCTTTATTTGCTTGATTCCAAAAACTTCTCGGGTAGATTAACTACACCGGTCTAATGCGTAATTCTCAGCACACTTAATTGCACCTTTTTAATGCTTATCTAGAGCTTAATGATGTCCCATGTTTGTGTATAGATTCACCTGTTAATAACTGGGATTATACATGAGTTCTCTGTCTGTCTGTCTTTTTAACTAGGTTGTAAGATTAAAGCTCTGCGTACGAAGACCAACACCTACATCAAGACCCCAGTGCGAGGGGAGCAGCCGGTGTTTATCGTGACTGGGCGCCGCGAGGACGTAGAGATGGCCAAACGGGAAATCCTGTCTGCCGCCGAGCACTTTTCCATGATCCGAGCTTCACGCTGTAAGGCCGGGGCCGGCTCTTCTGCCGGAGCCGTACCGGGACCCCCCCATCTGCCGGGACAGACCACCATCCAGGTGCGGGTGCCGTACCGTGTGGTGGGTCTGGTCGTCGGGCCCAAGGGGGCCACCATCAAGCGCATCCAGCAGCAGACTCACACCTACATCGTGACCCCGAGCCGCGACAAAGACCCCGTGTTTGAGGTGACGGGCATGCCCGAGAACGTGGACCGGGCGCGGGAGGAGATCGAGACCCACATCACGCTGCGCACCGGGGCTTTCGTGGACCTGCAGGGGGACAACGACTTCCACAGCAACGGCACCGACGTCAGCCTGGAAGGTCTGGGCGCCATGGGCCTGGGTGGCGCTCTATGGTCCAGGGCCAGCCACCCCGCCTCGCCATCCGCCCCCCTCTCGCTGCACCACCCCCCCAGGAAGGCGACACCCGCTTCCCTCTCCGGCGGCGGCGGCCTGGGCTCCGACTCGTATTCCGGGACGCGTCGGGCCCCTGAGAACGGCGGCGGCGGCCCCGGGAGCCCCTTCAGCGCCGTCGGCGGCGCCGCCTTCGCCTTCGCCGGGGAGTCGGCGCCCGGCCTCCCCGCCGCGCCCGCAGATGACCTGCCGTTCGAGTTCGGCGCTGCCCACATCTGGAGACCCTTACTGAACGGGTCGCAGCGGCGCAACAGCAGCGGCCTGAGCGCTGGCACGGCCACCCCGCGCCTGTCGCCCACCCTGTCTGCGGACCAGGCCGGCCTGGATCACCCCCTAGCCCGACGGGCACAGAGCGACCCCCTCAGCGCCCTCTCCTGGCTGCAGGCCGGCAGCGCGTCCTTCTCCGCAAGCAGTAGCAGCAGCGGAGGGAGCAGCACCGGGTACTCCTCGTCATGCTCCGCCTCCTCGCTGCCGGGGGGGTCTCCCACTGAGCTGGAGGGTGGGGTCGGCGCCTCGGGGGTGCTGGGTCACTTTAAGGCCGGCCCCCTTGCAGTGGGCCCCGCAGAGGCGTCCAAGGACTGCTTGGTGTGCTTCGAGAGTGAGGTGACCGCCGCCCTGGTGCCCTGCGGCCATAAACTCTTCTGCATGGACTGCGCCGGCCAGATCTGCCAGTCGGGCGAGCCCCGGTGCCCGGTGTGCCACGCGCCCGCCACACAGTGCATCCGGATCTTCTCCTGACGCCCCGCGCGTCGCAGCCGGAAATCGGGAGTGGAGGGCGTGTCGTCGGAGACGGAGATCCAGCGGCTTCGCGGAATCCCGACGACGGCGTGCGCTCAGAAAAAAAGACAGTAAATGCATTAGTCACAACACTCCAGTGATTCCAGTGGACGGGGCAGTGCACATTCAGCAAATGTGTCGTTTGCAAAGGGAGACATTGCTTACTGGATCACATGACTACTGTCCATCACTGCAGGTTCCGTTCTGGAGTTGGGGGAAAAAAAATACAGTGTCTTATCTATCTTCAGGAGTTAAGCTTATTAATGCAGTTTGTTTTAACTTTGTATACTTTTTAATTGTTAAAAGCAATTACTGCGTAAATGTAAGGATTCCGTTGTTTTGCTACTTAAGTTATTTAGCTGCAAGGACCTGGTGCACTTTTTAAATGTATTTTTAAAGAGAATATAATTCATATAAGGGGCTAGATATTTTTAAACGATTTTTATCCTGCATTTAAACTTTTTTTTCCTTGAATGATGACAGTTGTTGCGAGGTCACTGCGGAGGTCCAGTGGGGTGGGGTGGGGGGGGGGATGGTCCAGTGTCCTCGCGTTGCAGTTTTTCATTGCCAGTTATCTGTGAAGTTTCGTGCCCTGGTGTAGCTTTAGGCTTTGATATTTCTGTGTGCGTGTGTCGCGATAATGCTTACATTTATAGGATAGCGAAGTGACTGATCGGAAATACAGATGGATAATCATATTTTTTTCTTTGTGTGTAGGTGTTGATAAGAGAATACTTTAACGACAATATATTTATGCATAATTACTGCGAACTCATATTCTTTTAATCGGGAGATTTTACTTGAAAAACTAAGACTGAGAGACCTAAGATATCTTTTCAATGGCTGATTGTGTTTTTTTAAGCCCTTTTCTCCACTATTATTTTTCCAATTTTTTATAGAAGCGTATAGAAAGAGTTTCAGACAATTTTGTGATTCTCCTACTTTTCTTGTGGGTTTTGTTTTATAATAATGAAACCAAAATCCATGCGGCCGCCCGGACCCGCCGCAGGTTGACTGCGTTTGACGCTCTCCGGTCTCCAGTCAAAACTGGTCGCTAACTGTTGTGTCTGGTTTTAATGGTTTTCCAAAGCCGGACCTGCCAGCATGTAAATATCATCTGTTTAAGGAGCCTGTAAGATATACAGTTGTTTTTATCTGTACGATGGCTGTGCTTTGTGGCTGCGGGGTCTGGTCTCACACTAATGCTTGGGAGAGCTGCTGAGGAGTCGTGGCACTTTACCACATGACTGTCCGGCTTCGCAGCGCAGGGAAGGCGGTTTGGTGATCGGTAAACACACCGGGGTCCTTTTCAATGGACCGTCGTCGTTTTCCTTTTACTCAAAGCCACTACGCTTTCTGCCATTGAGTTCAAGTAAGTAAATATGTCATTTTGTTGGCATTTTTAATAGCAATATACAGTGGCGGGTGTTTGGCAGCCTCCCCATATGTATGGATTTAAAAATTTTATTTCCCCTCCTTATGCCCCAAATGGCAGTCTTCCATTTTTATAAAGTCCCTCTCTTCCCAAACTAGGTGTTTGTTTAATTCTCAGTGTGTAAAAAGAATAATTGCATAGACACCCAGGGGATGCAAGAAGCCATAACTCACTCATGTAAGAAGGGTCTACAAACACTGACTGATATATTTCACTGTTTACCGTCTTTCCAGCCCTGTCGGCAGCGTCGTCTTGTAGGAATAAACCGCGTCGGCGGCAGCTACTCGAGGTGCAGAGCTTCCAGGTGCTCGACGTACTGCCGTGGCTGTTAATTGTTAGTTTGTTCCGTGGACCATAAAGATCAGCTCACTCCCAAAGTGTTGGGAGTATTAACGTTAGGGTTCAGTGTTCGGTGTGTGATCGTTTGAGCTGAATGCACGCGTTTAAGTGGCATTGATGTCACGAACCATTTTTCTTTTAATTTCTATTTTTTTTTCTTTAATAAAATGTATTGAGGCGCAGAGAGACATGATCTTATGACTGCCTGTGCCGACACATAAGTGTTCTTTGAAGCATTTCTGTTTTCTGTCCAGTCTGGGATGCTGCTGGTGAATATTTTTGTTTAGTTTTTTTTTGTTTTGGTCACGGATGGTAGGTGATGCCTAAGATTTACCTCTGGATTTACCTCGTTTAAGGTCAACAGGAGCTGTACAAAGCGTGCCGCGGTGCAAACGATGGGTACGTAAATGTGGATTCCCGGGGGGGGGGGCAGCCTGCAAAATGTACATCAGCTATGTGAAAGGTACGGTCCAATCAGAAATTTGTTCCCAGGTGCATTGTGGGAACAGTGAACTGTTACGCGGGGAGGGTGGCCGTCTTCACCACCCAGCTCCCTCTCCAACTGCCCACTCTTCCATTCTGTATTTTGGTCACTTCTTTAGCAGTGTTGCATTATTCAAGAACCAATGTGGACTCTTTATTCGTTCACAATCTGCATGCCTTGAATTGATTGGCCGATAGCCAATACGATTGTCTTTTTTTCCCGTATTTGCTTATGACCTAAATGTCCCTGATCATGTGATTTTTATTTCTTTTGTTTGTTTTTAAAAAAACTTTTTTTTCTTTGTAATTGTAGGCAATTTATGACAGATGGCAATTTTATTGAGTAGAGTTTTACATTGAAATATATTTTATTTTAAAGTTTATGGACCTTTTAACCTTAAGGGGAAGTACTTCTATATAGTACATATATATCTGAACTGACTTGATGGTTATGAGAGATTGTATCAAGAGTTTTATTTTTTATGGTTCTTTAATAAATGTTTTTTTGTTTGTTTCTGTTTTTTTACTGTAAATGGTATCTTGTGTCATTGTGCATTACTTCAAACCAACAAGTTGGGGGGGGGGGGGCAGCATCCATGTTCTGAAAATGTATGTTTTGTTAGCAGCTAGCTGCTATCTGAGGATGATTCACAGCTGCGGAAGTTAGTGATGTCTGCCTTGTGACACACAGTAGAGCAGGCCCATCTCTGTGTTCATGATAAGGGAGTCTTTGCATAGGGCTGAATGAAGCAAGGATTTTCTTGTACCACACGTCTGCAAAATTCTTTGGATAGTTTAATTCACATATAATGTGCAAGACAGGAGATTGGTTCAGATGCTAGTAACTGTTGTGGCCTGTGATAGGCTGGCAGTCCTGTGCCCTATGTACCCCAGCCTTGAGCCCTGGGCCTCCAGTGGCCTGCACTACGCAGTGGGGTTACTGGCTTATGGGGGTAACTTGTCGGATTTAAGGTACCACAGTTTAAATGGACTTCATATTAATTCACTTACATTTTGTCCAGACCACCTTAAATCTGACAAGGTACCCCGATAAGCCAGTAACCCCGCTTCGTAGTGCCAGCCCCTGGCCCTTCCCATAACACTTATCAGGATAAATGGTTAGAGGATGGATGGATGGATGGATGGATGATACAGGATCAGTATTATAAGGGGTGTCTGGTTTCTGTATGACGATGATTACTTGCACTCATTGTATTAAAACATGGGTCATCTAATCATCAAGTTTTGTCAGGAATATTCACTTCTTATTGAAGTCAAACTAAGTTCTGACAAGATATCCTGGAGACTCAGTGCTGCTGATCTACACAGAGTATTTTATTATAGCGTTCAGCTACAGCTGTTTTGTGTAAGATCCAACAGGACATTAAATGTGGCCCTAGAATTAACAAAGGCATGGTTTCCGGAGAATTCTCCACTGCCATCATCCCAACCCTTCTCCCACGCGTATGTAGCCTCATAATGGGAACATTCTCCCCTGAAATGCTCAAAGATCCAAACATGCATTTCAGTTAGTCATATGGGTCTGACTTCACACAACACTGATTTACTAAATATTCATCTATGATGCAGGTCAATGGCCATAGTACTAATAAAGGTCTTTGCACCCACAGATCTCCATAGACATTCTTCTTTAGACTGTGGCAATTACTGACCCTAAGGAGATTTTTCTCCACAAGGGTGTGTTTAGAAAACCCAACAGTGAAATGAAAGTTAGAGCCCATAATGGGTGTCTAGTCCCTGCTATGTGCTGCAGAATCCCTCAGTGAAAGTGCTGAGTTTCGAAGAAGAAACCAACTTCTGACCATCTACACGTGGCACAGGTGAGCAGAGGTTCGAGAAATCAACAGATCTCCCGGCGACGGTTTTTCTCATGTGTTCGATTAATGGGAGGGAGGTCAGTGGTGGTTGAAGGTTTTAATGAAGTAGAAGTACGTTAGAAGGTTATGCAAGTAAGTATGAAAGGTACAGTGATCAAGACACTTGATTTTGGGATCCTTGTCATCAAAGGACGTAAATAAGGTTAATGTTTTTCACGTGCAAATGGTCTGTTGAATAGCACCAAAAAGAGGAAGGAAGTTCAAATGCTTGCAAATAACATGTCCTCGTCTGAGCACGTGCACAATGCCAGGTGTGCGCACGGCTGGTGACTTTTGGGTGCCCCTGACTCGTGACAATATTTGATGTAGTTTCAGAAGGGCGCAGACTCTGCAGAACACTGGAGTATAACGTTTACCTGCGATGCTCTTCTTGTTAAATCTCTGTGAAGCACTTTTGTGGGGCCTGTGGGAAGGTCGACATAAAAAAAGTTGAATTGATTTGGAAAAGGCAGTCAGTGCAGATAGAGCAGTAAACTCATTCCTGCAGAGAGAAACCACCCCCCCCCCCCACACTACCAGCCCTCTCCGGTCATGCTTCCAAAGACATAAAACTTTCAAAGTTACCTGAGTGAGCGCTGAGAATTTAACTTGAGGACCTTGCTATTGAATGATCCAGTGACCTTAATAATTCAATGATTCCTTCGAAGTTTTGAGGGGTAAAAGGCAAGATAAGACAAAAAGAGGTTTATTCGCTTCCTGTCAAATGCCACCTTAACGAATGTGCAGATTCTAGAAAACAACAGTGCAGGTTTTATTAATTCAAGCTGCTTCTTAGGTCTCATCCCATAAGAGTTTGTGTCTTGGGGTATTAATTCGCTGAATCTCAAGCTCATCTCTTATCGATGAGTCGGGGCAGTAGCTGTGCTGTGGTCACTCGCAAATGAGTAATTAACGCCATGAACACGCAGTTAATTAGCAAAGTAATTAAGAAATGTCCTGCAGCGTAGGTTCAGATTTGTCTCTGAGGTCCAGTTCGAACTCTACCTGTCACTCTACCTCTAAACCAAACACATTTTTCGGAGAAGCTAAACCACAAAGAGCCTGGAAGCTTCCCAGCAGGCATCTTGCTCAACCGCTTTTCCACCTACAGATTAACTGTTAACTTGGCTGTCAGGGTTTCTCTCTCGTGTCTTTCCTAGTTCAAAGTGCACCGGGGTGAGTTCTCCGCTGGAGAGGCAGGGATAGCGGACCGGGGAATGGGGACGATCATCTCAAGATGCATAAACTTGTAGTATGGATGTTCTGACCTGCCGTCCTCCACTCCGCTCTCTGTGTCTGTGTGTCTGTCTTTCTCAAGCTCTGTAGTGAGGCTTCCCGAAGCAGGCAGGTTGACCCAGAGGATCATGGCCACCACTGACCTGTACACCAAGGTAGGGATGAGGCAGGAATATTTTTTATCCTGAATTCTACTTGAATATCCATTTATTATGATGTTTTTGTAATTTCCCTTATGAACAATGGCTTGTGTGCTTTCTTGTTAGCTAGGTATTGGCAGATTTAAACATTGCAACCGACATGAATTTCAGTAATGATTCACATTTAAAACTGTTGGTTAACGCTAATGTTGGGTTTTTTTGTTTTTGCTAGTGTGCCAAGGCTTTTAAACAATAAGTATATCAGAATAATTCTCAGGTATCTGCTTTTCAGTTTATGTTGATCTGTAGTGATTCTGTTCACAGACATAATAGTTGCATGAAAACTGCAGCAGAAAGTGAAATAGGTCTACTGAGCACAGAGTTATACTGCAGGTGAAATTCTAGAACTTTCCATGACTTTGATATCCAAAGGCTGGGCAGTACCCGCTGGCTGATTCCTGTCTTGTGATCAGAAGAGCGCCTTCGTTTGATTTTCTGTACGGATCAAAATGTCGGATTTGATGGCTGAAGTAAACTGCCTATTACTGGGAGGAGAAGACCATGTTATACTGGGAATAATGAGTAATCTCCGCTGTCAGAGCGCAAATCGAGGTAATTAATGTTAATTTTTAACCAGGAAGATGAACTTTTATGCTGATGAGGGGTAAATCTGCAGCCGAGGTAAGGATGAGGTTTGCACTGGACATGTTAGAAAAGTCAAGGGAACAAGTGAGTCAGGTTTAAGTTGTCCTGCAGCACACAATGTATTCACACTTCGGCATTTTGGCTTTAAGGCTTCCAGGGTTCGATCCACCTTGAACTGCCGGACGAGATGTCGGACGATGGATCGATTACTTTACACGTGACACGTGTGCATTTACATGTGTGCATGACAGGGGGCAGCGGTCTGGTTACCCGACCCAGATGCAGTGTGGATTTCCGGCCAAGTCCTTCAGGACCTCAGGCTGGAAGCCGGACACCTCCTGCTGCAGCTCAGCGATGGCAGGGTGAGGCGGTGACGTCGTCATGACAACAGCTCGGCTACCGTGTGCTCATCCTGGCCGCGGCGTGCCCCTCCACCGCCACTGCAACTGCCCCCTCCTGCATTTCGCAGTCAGATCTCACTGGCAAACACAGGATAACCATGTCAGGCGTTATCATGCAGGACATCTCTGCTATTGGCACCAGTCGACAGTTTGACTGCCCCTGCTTGAAGTGATACTGTCTTGTGAAGTTTATGCATCGCTCTATTGATGGGAGTAGAAGTCAGTTTTATGGACTGATGAATCAATATTTGAAGTATTTGAGTGAGGGAAGCTATTTAAAATGTAAATAAAAAAAAATAATACAATGATTTGCAAATCCCATACAGACCTGCATAAAAAATTAAGAGACCACTCTGTATTTTTTTTTTTAATAAAATATGCATTTTTAAACCCGGCTTCTGCTAGCAGAAGGCTACACTGTGAGGCGGGCCGCTTCCAGGCTCAAAGCTTCTAAGACACACGAGAACAAGGTGAAGCGGGAGACACTGGAGCAGGAGACACTGAAGCAGGAGACGCTGAGGCAGGGAGACACTGAAGCAGGAGACACTGAAGCAGGAGACACTGAAACAGGAAGACACTGAAGCAGGAGACACTGAAACAGGAGACACTGAAGCAGGAGATACTGAAGCAGGGAGACACTGAAGCAGAAGACACTGAAGCAGGAGACACTGGAGCAGAAGACACTGAAGCAGGAGACACTGAAGCAGGAGACACTG
>JAABNY020000032.1:5579746-5596412 GCA_015164015.2 Brevimyrus niger
CCCCATGCAGTTCCATACTATACTCCATTTGTTTACGGCACCCCCATGCAGTTCCATACTATACTCCATTTGTTTACAGCAACCCTATGCCGTTCCATACTATACTTCATGTGTTTACAGCAACCCCATGCAATTCCATACTATACTCCATTTGTTTACGGCAACCCCATGCAGTTCCATACTATACTCCATTTGTTTATGGCAACCCCATGCAGTTCCATACTATACTCCATTTGTTTACGGCACCCCCATGCAGTTCCATACTATACTCCATTTGTTTACGGCACCCCCATGCAGTTCCATACTATACTCCATTTGTTTCCGGCAAACCCCATGTATCTTTAGTGGACATGGTGGTGTGATTTTGCAGATTGTATGAATGCCTTTGCACATGACACCCGGCTGTGGATGGATGGACGTACGGACGGACGGGTGTTAATGCCTGCCTAGGGCTGACGCGCCGCCTTCCCCCTCCTCAGTTCCCGCCATCCTGGAGAGTGAGATGATCCCGAGTCTGGCAGCTTCGGGGGGGAAGCCGATAGGCTCCCGCAAGCGGGCGGGGTCTGACGCCAAGCCCGGCAGCGCAGAGCCCATCACCATGGCGACGGTGCTGCGGGAGCTGGGTGCCCTGTATGCGGCGATGTCCCGCCAGGCTTTGCCCCCTGCCCTGCTGGAGCAGGCCTTTCGCCAGCTCCTGCACCTGCTGGCTGCCTCCGCCTTCAACAATCTGCTGCTGCGTAAGGACATGTGCTGCTGGAGCCGGGGCATGCAGATCAGGTGGGCGGGGTCGGGCGGTGTTGGGCGGGGTCGGGCAGGGACGGGCAGGGACGGGCGGGGTCGGTCGTTCTGACCATCATGAGATGGAAAAATTGGTTAAAAACCCTGAGATTTGGCACCTGCACCTTGGGCAAAGGCTTTTACCCCCAGATGCCCCCAGGACTGACTGGCCCTGCTTCCTCAATTGCAGATCGTGCTGGGCCAAAGAGACTGATAAGTAGAAGCAAAATCTGTCCATCATGTTCCTCTGGCTCCTCCTAGGTGGCCAGGGCACAGCTCCAGCATCTCGAAGACGCTGCACTGGAAGATGGATGGATTTATTTTATAGTCATCGTAGGGATCCCTTTTAAAACGACACACGGTGTTGCAGCTGACGGCTTCTCCTGATTTTTTTCTCTCCAAGGTATAATGTGAGCCTCCTGGAGGAATGGCTTCGGAGCAAAGGGCTGCAGACAGGGGGCGCTACGGCATCCTTGGAGCCACTCATCCAGGCTGTCCAGCTGCTGCAAGTTAGCAAAAGATCAGACGCTGACGCTCAGGCCCTTGTCCAGACCTGCACCGCTCTCTCCAGCCAGCAGGTGGAGTTTGATGTTTGAGCTCCTTTCGCCAGTTTTGAGTGCCATCAGAGAATGACGTTTAACTCTCGCTGGCATGAATTTTTGCAGATTGTGAAGATTCTGATGCTGTACACCCCTCACAGCGACATCGAGGAGAGGGTGACGCTGAATTTCATTCGCACAGTGCAGGTACAGCACTCAGGGGCATGGGAAATAGGAGGGGGGGGGGGGCTCCCGCCGTCCTTGTGAAACTGCACCCTGAACAGTGTTATTTTAAATGATAATGGATCATTTAAAATCTTTCACGGTTGCATGTGTGCCCATTTTGTAATGTGACGATACTCATCGCCCCCCCCCCCCCCCACCCCATGTCAAACTCTTTCCGATGCCACTGACAGCACAGACATTTTCTTTTGCTGATTATGTAATGATGTCGGCTAATTTTAGCCACGCCAGTGCTGTCTCTTCTGCACCTCCGTGACGTTCTGTTCCTTGACATCCTCTTGGATCCTTTTCCTTCGCATGACCGTAGTTTCTAACCTAGATTTGCTTACCATCACCTCTCTTTCTCTGCATTCTCAGGGCCTTCTGAAGGAGCGGCCCGACGGACAGCCTCGCCAGCTTCTCCTGGACGTCCGCCGCATCTTCCCCGTCACCTTCCCTCACTCGCCATGCCCTCTCCTAAGGGCCGACCAGCTGACCATCCCAGATTCCCTCAAGATCTCCTTCCTGCGCAGAGTCTGAGGCATTTCAGCCTTAACACCACTAAATACTATAAAGTAATGCTTCGTAATGCATTCATAAGCAACGTGCAAGTATACTTTAACAACCCTAACCTAATTTAACAGCGTTAATATACATTAACAGACATTATATGATAAACATTTTAATCATATAAGAAAAATTATAATCTCATAATCATATGATGTTTGTAAATGTTTGTTCTACAAAGGTATTAAGAAGGTGCAGTTTATGTAAAGCTTTACCAAATGCAACCACATAATAATTCTGACTATTAATAAATGAGTAATAAGTTAACCACAGAAGTACTCAAGACTGAGAGGTAAAATACATGAGCCTTGCGTTTTGGACAAAAAAATTCTGGGAGCGGTAGTTCATGTTGTTTGTGATTCAAAGGACCACGCTGGAGTCTGTCGAAGTGCATTCTTTCCGGAAGTTTTTATTGGAAGCAGAAACAGCGATGCTGCAGCCCCCCCACCTCTATCCCCAATAAGAACAATCATAATAATAAAAAAAATTATAAACATCTCTGTATAAAAAAATTCTCTCATGCGTGTACTTTGTACCACTACACATCAGTAATACATATTTATATATTCACAAGCCTTCGAAAAATAGAAAAACTGAAAATTAAATTACTCAGGTTGAAAATAAAATTTAAAAAAAAGAAAAAAAAAAAGACAATAGTCAGCGAGTTACATCAAAAAGACACGTGCAGCACAAGGAAGACGTTTCCCTTCATGCAACTCCTTATTTACAGGCGGGCGTCACTTCTCCTGTCTGCATGCTTGGGTGTTCGGTTCTCTCGGATGTTTTGTGCTTCGCTGCGTTTTCGCACTCTCGCATGCAGGTTCTCGGGTGTCCGTGTTAATTCCGGCACCCACGCTTGTCTGATTGCGGGCCTTGGGTTCTGGGCATCGTTCGAAATCGTCGACGGCGTCAACGTTACGCCACGGCTTCCAAAGCGGCTCCCTACGTGAGGTTCGATTTTGGGAATTGTCTAATGCAGTATCGCCCATACAAATAACGTCAACACTGAAGGGACGTTGTTCAACTCAATATTTAACGATATTTACTGCCCAACCGATGTGGCACCAAATGCAAGCTGACTTTTAATGAAAATAATGGCATTTACACACAAGCTACGACCAAAACCAGCCGATTATGTGGCCCTCGTGGCCAAATCCCTGCCATGCAGTGAACTCGCATAACTCTCTGTGTCGTACGAAGAAGAGGAATGCATCACTGTTACCCTCTGAGAAGATCCATTTAGCTATTGCCTAAGATTTGGTACCACTAAACACCACCTACACTGTCACATTTAAGTCCTGTTTAGTAGCAGTAAACAGCTGTTGCAGTTAATTTTTAATATTCTCCTTTCCCTCATGTTGAGATGAAGCCTCCATTTGCTGTTTTCCTTCCTACCAGCCAAAGGCCAATGTTAGCTACGTCTTACCCTGCCATGACATGCGTATCAAGCACTTGTGCTAACATTAATAATTTGTACTGTAAACATTTCAAGACTAATCAGAATGGATGGGTCTATTTCGTTGTTTTACTGAATGCATAGAGGTACACCGAAATTAACTGCGGGAGACACCGTACGACGTTGATACAAAGTGCTTTTTGGGGATAGATCAATTTGTGTACTTCCTATGGACTGTTATAAGTAAAACAGGGCACAAGTGGCACTTCTGGCTACTACTCAGCCAATGGGAGTCCTGCAGAATGTGTCAGACTTTCCCGATAGGTTCAGTCGGGTGTATAGACTACACTGGACATAATACTCAACCGAAAGAGAATCAGTTGAGTCAAGGGTGTGTTTAGTTGACCACATCTATACTCAGGATAACATACTGACTACCTCAACAGGTTCACTTGAAGTTGTCAAAATGTGGGGATTCTGAAATGTTATCTGATCCGAAATCCCAAGGAAGACGCATGTCTTCATTACACCCTCACCTTTGCTTCTAATGGTGGAGAGGAAAAAAACGGTGTCTTCTGCTGCCACCGCAGCCTGTGGACCAGGGGGGGGGGTATGTTGGGGATCTCGTCTAGGCTGCCAAGCAGTGCAGATTTCGGAGGGGAAGTGGTCGGGTAGCCCTTTGCGTCTGTCCCGGCAGCCCAGTCTGCGTGCGAGAGTCAGACAGATGCCGGGGGACTGTGGTTGTGCTTTCCCGGAGGGGGTAGAGGTAGGGGAGAGGAGGGTAGGGTTAGCAGAACCGTAATGTTGCCAGACACAACCTGGTATTGTTGCCGTGGCGATCCATCCACGTTGGTGTTACACCGGGTCAGGAAAATGGAGAATGCGCGTTCTTCTGGAAACAAAGCGGTGATCATCTTCAACGTCTTCATGCCCACTGCATCTTCGCTACGATGTGCCACCCAGCTTCAGGTCTCTGCAGTGGATTGTAACTGGCTAAGCAGCGGGCAAATATTTGGCAATCGATTTGCCACTGTCCCCGTGTAGTAGACCATGGGCAAGGTTCTCAAGTTGACCGTCAAGACAACTACGGCTCTCACTTGACACCTCTGTCTTCTCTTACTTGGCCTCGGCCACTGTTGGTGATACATTGGTCTACCGGCATCCACCGAGTACGATCAACAAGGACACGTCTATTTCATGCTGGAGGAAAAGCGCTTTCGTCATGCGGAGAACTACATATATACACGGAGAAGGGTGTCTGACAAGACGCGGCAGCATGTTGCGGGGAGGCGAGGCTCCTGGACACGTGAAGAGACACACAGAGGTAGTTACTCTACACATAAAGCTCAGGAGCGATCTTTTTTTTCTCGTGAAATATCACTTAAATGATGATAATTGCCTCAACCCTTTGACACTTCATGAGGATTCCATATGCAACACCAAGGACTATAAGGTCTGTAGAGCTCGCCTAGATGTGGCCCCAAATATCTTGTTTATTTTCCATTATTATTTTTTTTTGTTTATTTTTTATTTTTTGCCCAGAATGGCGATTGTGAGGCTTGAGAGAGTTTGAGGGGCGAGGGAGGGACACCGATCCTGACTACCTGTCCCAGCATGTTGATACGTCAATACCGGGGGTTGTGCACAGTGCAGCCTCCTGTGCGGATTCATCTGCTCAGACAATGCAGATAGAGGAAGATTTGAAGGAGGGTGGAGAGCAGAGAGATCAGAGCGTGAGACGGACAGGACATCGCGGGGGGGACGGGGGGACGGGGGGGGCATGCTGCTCTTCTCTCAGCTTCATACACACTACCGTCTCGATATTTTCGATTTGTCTTCATCAGCTAAAAATATAACATATTTTATACACAATTAAATATAATTTTACTCTGCAAGTCTGACGTTTTTCTCGGTTGGCGACTGACATCAAATACTGGAGCCTCGAGGTGGATGTCTGGCTCAGTCGAAAAGTGCGAAGTGGTACAATTTTGGCGCCACCAACCAAAGGAGTAGAGTTGGGTCTGGATCAAATGCATGTTTCTTTATGAAAGAGACACTTGCACTAGGATACCATTTATGTTTCAGACTGGAAGGTGGAACAGGAAGCTGCTCCTCAGCAGTGTGAGTGTGGAAAGGGGGGCGGAAAGAGAGAGGGCAGTATGCTGTTGGCTGCAGAACTCATGTTCACAGTTAGGGGGCGCCTTCACCTCAGTCCCTAGCTCCCCCTGCCCTCTTCGGCGGAGCGCTGGTCGGACTTGAGCTTGACGAACTCCTTGGCCACGTCGTCGTTGTTGCGTTGCGACAGGATACGCAGGACGGTCAGGCCCGTCTCGTCCATGTGGACCCGCTTTCCCAGGGGCAGCCAGCAGGCGGCGCTGCCGCGCGCCACAATGTCCTTCAGCTGCATCACCGCCATGCCAACGGTGCGGTCTTCCCGGGCGAAACAGTAGTCCTTGACGCACACCTGCAGCTCGTAGCACTCCGGCCCAACCTCGCTGCTCAGGGTGCTGGGGAAGAAGGTTGTAGCTCGCTTACCAGTGTGATAATTAACACAGAAACCTCATTACATTACAATGAGTCCACAATAAGGTTCCGTAAAAGGGCAGCCCCGTAAATCACTACTAAAAGGTATCACGACGACACCTACCTCAAAAATCAAGGACAAAATGGCGGCGGCCAAAACGACTCGCGTTAAACTCACAATTGGAAGGTTTCGTTGTATTTCGGAGCCCAGCTGTTGTTTTTGGATTTGGTGGCAAACTTTCTCTTCTTGTCGCTGAGATGCGGCCCGATGATATAGACCTCCACAAAGGGCCGGAATATTCCAGAAGTCTGCCACCTCAAATCATTCGCTGCCACCACTGAGGAGGGAACAGCGCATGGCCTTAGAGGAATGTCATACGAGGTTTAGTTGAGCTAAATCTGTTCAGCCTCAAGCAAAGGAGACTGAGGGGGGACATGATCCAGGTCTATGAGATTCTAAAAGGTTTGGATTCTGTTCAACCAAATAGTTACTTCAGCATTGGTTCAAATACAAGAACTCGTGGCCATAGGTGGAAATTAGCGGGAGAACATTTCAAACTGGATTTAAGGAAGCACTTCTTTACACAGCGCGTAGTGAGAGTATGGAATAGTCATCCTGATATGATCCTTGAGTTCCTTTAAATCAGAGCTAGTTAAGATTTTAACAACTCTGAGCTACTAGTTAAGTTCTCCCCAAGCGAGCTTGATGGGCCGAATTGCCTCCTCTCGTTTGTATAGTTCCTATGTTCTTATGTTCTAATGCCATTAGCACTTGTACCAGTTACTCAACGATACCACTGGTGTGTAGTAGATTATATAGTATGTCGCACTTAATGGCCATTGAATAGTCTTATTAGGTTCTTCATTTATTAATGGTTATTGTGCAATTGTTGTGTAGCTCCTGCTCCGAAACTGCTTACATTTACACCTGGACTTTCGTTGGAAGCTCAGCCTAGATGCGCTACTGCCTGGTTGACTCCTTGACAGGACAAATGTTGGCGATGTGCTATTTGCCTCGCCTGTATGTTGCGCTGGACAGAAATCTGCCAAATGTGTAAAATGTAAATGTAGAATATGCTCGGGTAGCACAATGCTTAGATAGTCTATGTGGGAGAAACTCGCCTTTCACTGTGACCTTGTGTTCTCCTGTGTTGGGGTGAGTGAAGATCTCCACGTGGATGGAAACTTCTCCCACTGCGTCATCCACACCGGAACCTGGGAGTGAGGCAGGCCAGTACAAGAAGGAACAAGGAATTAGAACGATTAAATCTGTATTTTTCCAATGGTGGTTCGGTACTAATCAAGACAAGTCGCCTCATCTCAACCATCTTCAGTTGGGCACCAAGTGAAAAGTACATTTCCGCAGCTCATTAGCTCAGGCGGTGCGCCGCTAATGATACACGTCAAGAAGAATTGAGATGATGCTTCCTGTCATGTGATTAGGCTGTAATCTGGGTTGAGCAGAGGTCACAGCTATGAGTGGGATGCTTCATACGTATATATTTATTTTTGGGTATTGTTTTTCTTGGGAGGAATCGATCATCAGTGTGGAACAATGCCATTATACACATTGCTTGCCCACAGTACATCTAAGAGACATGTTCCTAGATAGACAGTTGGGCTGGTTCAGCCGCCATCCATAGCTGCAGTTTGCTTTACTGGCCAATAAGACTCTGGTGCAGGGCAGGAGGAATGGGTTGCGGAAACAGGATGTGTTAGAGGAGGTATTTGGATTATCAGGTGGTCGTCTTCTGTTGTCCTTCGGTTCACCGGAGCAGGCAAGGTGTAGGAGAGTCGCATGCTGACATGTATCCGGTCAGATCCATTCCTGGATTCTCCTTGATTAAAGCAGGCATATAAGGAGGAGGTGGTGATGGAAGTGGGTCTTACGATCCGAGCCGGGCTCTGTAGAACCTGAGAGACGCCCAGTCACTTCTGGACTTTCATCACCAGAAACTAAACTGGCGTCGAGTGTAGAGAGAGCAGAGAACCATCTGGAAAAGGCAGCCTAAATGACTGGGCTGCATGGAGGAGGTTTAAATGGCTTCACTCTGCAACTGTACTGAGAGAGAAGATCCTACGATCTTTCTGGGCTTACAGCCCTCCAGACGGCACCCGCACGGCGCTCTCAGTGCCAGTCAGTGTGCTCACACTGCGGGGCATCTCTGTCCTTGCTGGTTTCAGTTCTGACGGAGCCCTGGGCAGGATAAGGCCTCAGTTCCATGGTATTGGTTCTGGGAAGGCATGCGGTGCGGCCCAGTTTGTCAGCGGGGGGGCGGGGGGGGGGGCATGTCAGGCTGGAACGCAGGAAATGACGGAGCCTTTTACAGCCCATCTCAGCTTAGCCGCTGCACTTTATTCCTGAAGCCGGAAGACTTAATCTCCAGCTCCCTTCCACACCACTGATATTACATCCATCTGTCCCTCTCAAGTGAAATTCTCTCCAAATGACAATTTTCCTGTCCAGTGAAGCCAACATCAGGACCAGGACCAGTTAGTCGGAAGAATATCTACATATACTGAGGTGACTCAAACCCCCCGCCCCCCCCAAAATCCTATGATATGACTGAGTGCTATGATTCATGTCCACTTAGATGAGCTACCATATCACTGCATACCACCACCTCACAAAAGGCTATCGTGCATAAAAGAAAACGGACGCTTTTTAGCAGACGAAAATGTTTTTCAAATATCAAATCACGAGCTTGCTTTAGTGCTCAGTAAGTGCTGGTGTTGCTGGTTAAGAGACTCTTACTTTCGGAAGGGGAGGTGGTGCGTGAATCACGAACAGCCCCTAAGCTCCGCCCAGAGGGAAACAGTTTTGCTGGGTGATTAAATGTAGGCCAGTGAACAGGCCAATAAAGTACCCTCTTTTAGCAACGGGGGGGAGGACGGACTACGATCTGGTTTATAGGGTCCTTGGCTCATAATTCTCGGTGTGCCAGATGGATTTTGCGATGCTGATCTCAGAAATGACTTCAGCGTTTTCACGTCATATTAGGTTTTCCAGAAACGGCCAATTCCGTTTTAACTATTGATATATACAAGCTGCAACATGCTAGGTCATGTTGAGACAGGGTGCTGCTTTCCCTAATACATAAACATGATATCGAGACAAGTGGAGTTCCAGTGTGCTGGCTGACTTCTGCTGGGCCCCCGAGAGGGACGTCCCGAGGCCAAGCACAGCGGCAGAGAACCGTACGCTTCTGTCGTTAAGACGAGTCACTCACACCGTGCAGGTTTACTGTAAATACATGTAGGGCGTAAGGTTTAACTGTGTTTCAATCAAAATCCTTACTCGATACGTAAATCCTGATTAGAAATTAGAATTAAGCACAATACTGTGAGATTCACCGGTTTTGATCCGTGTAACAAAAACGAAGCATAATTTTTTTGACCGGTTTAACCCAGAAGGACGCGCATGGGCCTGTTTATTTGATTATACTTGACCCACCTATGCATGTTACTGTTAGCAAATGGCTCCGCCAACTGTGCTGTCGAGTTAACATCCTAAGCAGGGCTGCCATTGGTCGATTGGGACCCTACACAATTTGGAAGATACTTGCACTGATCTGGGTTGAGGGCCCGACACGATGTGCTTTCATGAGGCCCAAAACCTATAGCAGTGCCCTTGATCCTACATGAGGTTGAGGCAAACAAACATTGCCTGGATAAAATAATAATTCCTTAATTGAAGGTAATTCAAACACGGTTTGGCAGCTGTAAAGAACGTACCAAACACTGCAGAAGAATCTCACTCGGGCTACGACTAAGAAAATCGGGTCACTGCAAGCTACAAACTAGAAGTACAGGTTTTTACAAGAATAGATCTGAAATACGGGAACGCCAGGTGGTGACCTATTTTAAACCTATGTGACAGTGACTCCTATAGGGAAAAAATAGGGCTGATGGGAATATGTGTGACGCCATTGGCCACGCCCATATGATGTGACAGGGAGTGAATGCATGGTTCCTGACTCCAAGGGGAGGGGAAATCGACTGTGGAAGGGGGATGTTAGCCCCAAAGAGGCTACCCCGGGGTGACAAAGGGGCGCCCCCTGCAGACAAACTGAGCCAGCCATCGTTTCCATCCAACATTCATAAAATCCAAGCAAAAAAGAAGTGAGACCCTTACATTCTTAGCCCGTCGCGACAGAAATAAGCGCAGATACTCACCTGATTGCTCACTCAGTCATTCATGTGCACGCACAGGCATAAGAATGTCTGCTACCAAGCCCCGCGACGGAGGCGTACGCGGAACATCACCGGGCCGCGCCCCCACACCCAACTGGCGTTCTCTGATGTCTCAGAGGTGACGTCCGGTCACGCCTCTGAGGGTTCAGAACTCCCATACATACACACATATGTATGTCCACAAACGCAGCGGTTCGTACATGCATGTGTGTACACAACACACACATCAAGCCGTATGCTGTGCGTGTGTGTGTGCGTGTGTGTGTGTGTGTGTGTGCGCGATCGCTTTCAATGCCGATGGGCAGCTTTGTTCTCGGAAGTCCACCTAATATGGGCCTGGAGGCCCCACGGACACACGTACCCTTCTCCGGGTACGTATCCTCGGAAAGGGTGTATCTGACCCCTTTCCCTCCGTGAACTAGCGGAGAGACGGGGGAATGGGAGGGAAAGAAGAGAAGGGGAGAAAAAAAGAGCAGAAACAGAAGACAAAAAATGAAAGGAGCAGAATCAGAAAAAAGGGCAGTTAGAAGGCAGCCCGGACTCACAGATCCCTCACCTCCCTCTTCTATGGAAACTGCGCGGTGTGAAGGAAACTCACCTGCATGTGTCAAAGGCACTGACTGACTGCTACTTTACTGTGCAGTGTGGAAAATAAACCCTTTGGCTTATTTAATGACGTTTCCGTACTTATATAAAGGCACAGGGGGGCCCTGGGATATCAGTACCTCATCAGCACTACTACAGCGGGCAGCTAATGACAGCTGAACTGAATTAACGAGAACAGGCCGTACGGAAAATTCTCAGTTCTGTCATTATTAAATAGGGTCTAGGACTTACGAAGAGCCTGAAAGTGCAGCATGGGCCAAGTGTCTGCTCTACAAACATTAATAAAAGATAAACCATATGCTTTTTTTTAAAAAAAAGAAGCAGCTTGTGGAATAACGAGAAGTTATAGTGAGAACGGGGGCCTATCAGAGCGCGGTTTCGGATGTGGAGGCTGAAGAGACCACAGGCGGATAAACAAAGGGGTTAGGGGCTGAGGAGGAGGATGATGATGGAGGAGGAGGGGTCGTACTCTGTGCATTCTGTGACTGGACGAAGGTCTTGATGAGCTTGTCTGTGGCCTGAGTGTAGAGGGAGAGGGCGTAGTGCAAGGACTGCAGGTCCGGACTCTTCTCCAGGAAGGTCTTCTTCAGTCCCACTCCGCCTGCATGGAAGTATTGCTAGGAGAAGAGGAACAGTAATGACATCTGTCAGACTGGCGCAGGCAGGGCCGCATGGCGTGGCCAAATCTCCTTCACAGATGAGTGATGCGACACTGGAGGATACCATTAGGCAAAAGGCAAAAACCTTTTACTGCATGTCAGAATTACTGACTACACTCAATTGACCAAAAGACGTCAGAATTTATAATTTGCTGCCATCACATTCAAAATCTACCTGTCAAAACATGTTTATCTGTGTATAAAGCAAATAACTTGAGCTTGAATGGAGCTACAGTCACTGGGCGTCTCTCAATACCTGCACACCACGTTCTCTCGTACCCGTTTTACGTCATCTTCCACTGCTGGAGACCAGTTCTAATACTAAGAACGGAGGTACAGAAGATGGTAAAACTCCCCAGATGTCGTTCTTGCCTTGCCCCAGATATCAAGGATGCATCTGGTGCATCCTCGCTTAATGAGAACAATCCCATGATTCATTGCGTCCCGAGTTCATTCTGGGGAGGGAAGTTAGCAAGACCACGCTTGCCGAGAGCACAAGTACGATCTTTGCGTTCTTGGTTTTGAGAAACAGCCACCGTGTGCCCGTAATATCAAGCGTGCAACTGTTGGCTCCTTTGTGATATCGGGATATAAGGCCGGAAGGGTCCTGACAGGAACGACGCGGTGGAGGTACCTTGATGGTGTCCAGGGCCAGTTCCACCACGGCACACTGCTTGGGGGACAATGCCTTGGCCTCCTCACGCACCATGTGCTCCTGGGAAGAGGCAGCAGGGCGTTAGGAGGCAGAGAGCGACCGGTCGCATTTCCTATGGTCTTTCGGAGGAACGCGAGCCCAAAAACGACTCGACCGCCAACACTCAGCCGTACCTTTAGCTTGGAGAGCTGCCCCAACTCCTTAGCAGCGTTGAAGATGAGCTGGGTTCCCTGGTCGGCGTGAATATGACAGAGGCGGACAGAGAGGAGGAGAAAGGAGGAGAGGCAGTATTATTATCACAGGACCCTGCAGCACGTCCGCAAATCACAATACAGAGGGCAGCCACAGAGAGGTCAGAGGAGGTTAGATAACACCACGACACGCGCAGAACTCCGTATGCGCACAAACATGCACGCCTGCATGCTCTCAATTCTCATGACCCACAGCGGAGGGACCTCCCTTGTCTTCCAGAGATGCACACACACGTAGCAAGGCAGCGCAGACGGAAAGTCACGGCATGGAAACAAACTCGACAGAGAGAGACAGAAAGTCACAGGTCACAGCGACCGGTGACCCCCCCATGCCCTAAGTGATGGGACTACGAGACTCATCACGTAGACAAGACTCTGGAAACCTTTCAACGGGATATAACAACGAATGAACAAGTTCGTAAGAGTCAATTACGACATGCTGGTGGAAAAAAAAAGAAAAGAAAAATGCCCTGTCCAATCAGTAACAAACATCCTAGATTAAACATCCACTTTTAGACATAGTGAGTTCCAAATCCATGAAGAACAATCGATGTGGATCCAAGGATCATAGCAAGCTGTCAGAATGGTCATTAGTAGCAACTAGCCCAGTGTTTCTAAACTCATTCCTTGGGGACCCCGTAACAGTGCACATTTTTGCCCCCTCACAACTCCCAACACACCAGTACCAGGTATTCGGTGTTTTTGATTGGCTGGGAGCTGGAAGAGAACGAAAATGTGAATCGCGGGGGGGGGGGGGGGTGGGTCCCTGAGAACTGGGTCGAGAAACGCTGGACTAGTCCGACACAATCTGTGTGTGCGTGTCCACCTGTGTGTTCCGTGCTCTTAACGCTAAGGTCAGACGTTAGATGTTTGATATGCCGGGGGGGTGTCAGGCAGGCAGACAGGCAGCTAACTGAGAAGAGTCACGACAGAGAGGCAGGACTACACCATCTAAAAACAAAGGGGACCCATTTGTTTCGATGAAGAGCCAAGTAACACAAAGTGAAGAGACGGTGAGAGAGAGAAAGAGGGACGGGACACATTGATCTGAAGTGTTTTAATTCTTACATCACTGTGACAAGCAAGCTTCACCCTGCCCTGCAAAGAGAGGATAGTTGTTAACGATGCAGGAAACGCCACGCCCCCAGGGTCTGATTGGATGACGATGTGACCTATTGAAACATTGCAACCTATCTGCCACAGCCAATCAGCCCTGCTCATTTAAATAAAAGGTGTGGTACATACCAAACTAATGAACTCATCACAATTTATTCGACATTTCAGAAAGGTGGATACTGATTTTGTTATTTTTAAATCGAATGGCCCATAGTTAACTCCCTCCGTGCACAAAAAGCATTCTGACATGAAAAAAAAAACACTGTGTCACTAGTGCAGTGATCATTGCTGCGTATGTCTTCATGTTAGCATATGGAGACACCAATGACACCCAGCAGGTCGGCTGATTGAGACGCAGGGAATGTACACTCAGTCTGCCTGGGGAGATGGAAGATCTGGCAATCCTTAGGGAAAAAACACTTTACTTAAGGCCACGCTTTAATTAACAATTTATAAACACTTTCTTAACATATAATAATGCATTCATAAAGCATTATAAACATGGCTATAAATATTGATGAAAAGACATAACACATTATAGTTATGTTTATTATGCATTACGACTGCTCTACGGATCTCTCATATATAATGCACTACAGATACCTTTATAATGCAGTACAAAGCATCCTTAATGCTCAAACAAACCATTATAATGCATTAAAAATGTATCTGTTGTGCATTACAGATGAGAGCTTCATAATGCATAATGCACATGTCTATAATATGTTATGTTATTTTTCTAAATATTTATAGCCATGTTTATAATGCTTTATGAATGTATTTGATTGTGCTTGTAAATAACTAAAAGCATGGCCTTAAGTAAAGTGTTACCAAAAAACATCTTTTCCAAATCCAGTTTGTAGAAAATCCAATCAAACTGAATAATCATAACATTAACCAGTAAAGCTTTACATTAATTGCACTTTCATGATGCATTCATGGAACATTCTTGAGCAGCAGGAAAGTATACCTTAATATCCTAACACACATCCATAACAGCTGTAATACACAATAATAAACATTACACGATATTAACAAACATTATAACAGCATAATCATATAATGCTTATCAATGGTTATTGAAGCTGTTAAGGTATAATATTCTATGAATGCATTATGAAGGTGCACTGAATGTTCTATAAATGCATTATAAAGGCATTATGAAGGTACAGTTAATGTAAAGAACATTTGAAGTTAATCTGCGGAATTTTAAAGGGAGTAACCAAATTATTATATTTTTCTGAAAAATTAAGATAAAAGTGAGCAATAGACTTTTTAATTAGCATCTATGTTGGAACGGTGAGTTTTAACAATGTGTGTATGTGTGAGTGCATTCACGCCTACATAAGACATTGCATTTGTGTGTCAATTTACACAGGCTGTTTACCATGCAGTCCACTGAGAGAGGGAGGGTATACGGCGAGCGCTGAATAAACACCAGCTATACTCAGCGCTTCATTAAGATTAATCCAAGCGGGGGTAAGGCGACAGAGAACGGCCTTGATGATAATGTACAGCATTATTAAAGCTTAGCCTCCCCACTTGGTCAAAGAAAATAAATCAAAGGAAGGTTTCTCGAACGTAAAAACATGGAACCATACCAAGACAGGCAAAAACACAGCAGGCCTGTATCAACATGAAGTGCAGACTACAGTGGATTAAGTAGTCCACACGCAAGCAACGGAGATCCACACGGGGGACAGTTCAAACAAGGGCAGGGTGGAGGAGGAGGCGGAGAAGAGGGGAGGGGAGGGGCAATATATATTAAACAACAGTGCTGAAGTAACCCAGAGAGAACTCCCAGGACACGGTGCAGAAGTACAAGGCAACAGTGGAGGCAAAAGAGTGTCACTTCCGAAAAAGACAGCGTAAGATAGAGAGAAAGAGAGAGAGAGGGAGAGAGGCAGCAGGAACGACCCAATCGGGGGCTTGAGAGAGAGGAAGGAAGGCCTGGTCGGGGTCAGTCAGGAATGCACCATGCTACTGCTGCGGATAGAGAGGAGGCCAGGACAGAGGAGCAGATAGAGACCAGGACAGAGGATGCAGAAACAACCAAGGAGGATGAAACCTGAGCCCGTGTGGAGAAGACGGGAGAAGACGGGAGAAGACGTGACGTGAAGGAGAGAGGAGGGGAGCCTGGCAGCCATACACAACAAGGGACGGAGCACCTGCACTGACAGACTGCGGACAGACAGACACACAGAGGAGTGCCGTACTTACAATCATCTGTGGTGGGAGAGCGGTGGGCGCAGGATGTAATAATCAGAAAGAAGGGTCAGTCAGGCCGCAAAAGAGCCCCAGATCAGCCAACCAGCATCAGTCAACAATCCCAGAGGCCAATGGGAAGCCGCGCCGCCCAACAGCGAGGCTACGCTGTGGCACGAGCTCCCGGGGCGGCTCTCAGCCCAGCCTGGCCTTGGAGCTGCCGGTTGCTGCAGCCCACAAGTCGCTCTTGGTTGGATGCTAGTGGTCACATGACTGACCGCCAAATGACTTCATATAAGCGAATCTCTGTTGGGGAGGAACCCTGCTAACAAGAGACTCTCACACTCTTTCTGGCGATTCTCCAAGAGAAGGATATGGGGCTCTTTTCAAATAAAAAGACAGATATATCAAAATAAAATTTTATATATATATATATATATAAAAATAAAAATGGACAAACATATAATGCTCAAACCAAAAGTCACAGTTCTGAGTGGAACAATTTCTGCATCACTCGAACGAAAAATCTATAATTTTCCTCCCGCTAATTCAATACCGGGTCAATACCAAACCAAAAACGTATGCAAATGTTACATTTAAGGCTTACTTTAGAATGGACAAAATGGGGTTTGCGAGACAGAAACTGTGACTTATGGCCTCGAGAACAACTTTGAGCCAGGGATATAATGGAATGGTGCACTCCCTTGTCTTTCGCCAAATGGCTTCAGTTAGAACGAATTTTGTAATGGAAACTTGGAGGGTTCTCTGCTGGCAGGTAAGTGGGCTGGGATATTGCAGGTCTTTCCTCCTTCAGGGGGACAACGATGACTGGACTCCGTCAGACACTCCCATTCCCGCCAGTGCGAGCAGACGCTCCCGCACCCCCCCCCCCCCCCCCCCCCCGCCCCCCCCCCCCCCCCCCCCCCCCCCCCCCCCCCCCCCCCCCCCCCCCCCCC
>JAABNY020000032.1:5596512-5611482 GCA_015164015.2 Brevimyrus niger
GTCTCCCCGCCTCCCGCACCCCCCATCCCCGCCGGCCCGAGCCTGCCCCCCCCCCCCCCCCCCCCCGCGCGGCAGGACCGAACAGCGGCGTCCTCATCCCGTCGCTCTTCCACGTCCCAAGGGGCCCTCCGCAGACTCCCTGAGCGGCAGCGTGCGGCCGCAGTACCGCTGCGGTGTTGGAACGGGGTCGGAGACGGGACGCGGGTCCCCTGTGTGCACGTGCGCCCCGGGGCGCCGGGCGGCACTGACCGTCTGGTCCGTCAGAGGCGGCAGCACGATGGTTTTCTCCATGGTGTTCATCACCAGCTTCCAGAGCTCCTTCAGCACCCGCTTCAGCACGGTCTTCTCACAGATCTTAGCGAACAGCGTCAGGCTGGGGAGAGGGAGACGGAGGAGGCCGCGCATCTCAGCTACGCTTAGCTAAATGCGGAACCTCTGAAGTTCCATCATTTCAGGAGAGTGAAAAAAACACGCGTTCTCAAAGGCTACTTTATAAGACTTAAAAGCCACGCAATGACACACCCATAGCACCAAAAGTAGAAACCTACAGACGTCAGTGTTTCGTATTTTAAATGGGCTTATGCGGATTGTTTGGGAAATATGTCAGTGTTGTACGGGTATTAACTAATCTTGCTTTATATTCACTGTTAACATTGACGTTTCATTAGCTAGATACCTAGCTATCATCGTTAAGTTGTTAAAATAAGTAATATAAAGCAAACCACACAAATGACCCTCATGAATATGAACATCGACTAGTGCAAACCTGAATACTAGTGAAACACTAGTCAAACATCTTGTCATTGGTCAAATGCTATCACTATAGACGGAGGAGAATGGCCGTATCCCATCTAAAGTAAAAAGTCCTAGTCATCAAAAAGTGGACATGCATGGTTTTCATTGGACAGCGGTGATGCGTTGCATGTATGTGGAGACGCGTTCTGTTACATATATCGGTATGAGATCAGTATCCGGCACAAAGAAAGCTGTTTTTACCTGCAAAGTATGCATAGCTAAGAAAATCCCCTCCGCTTACTCATATTGAGAGTCTGTGTGAGACATGACTGTCAGCGAGGTTTCGCGGCCCTGCCACAATGCCGGGGATGACTGTTCCGGGTTCCTTTGATCCACCTCCATAAATATCGGTTTCCTTTTGTCATACAACATCAGGCAGGGGAACCTCTCACCAATCCCTACACAACTAAAACAAACCAACCCGACTCGGACACCCTACCGTCAGCCCGTCTCCGCTTCTGTTCCCTGCGTGGTATCTCAAATGGAGGGATCGACGCTTCCTTCTCGACAGCAGGACTAATTCCTGCGGCGCACTCCAAGCCAATGACAAAGTAGCATTGTTCCCACCGAGTCCTCCCACATGTGCCAAGTACACCAGCTACTGTGGGACAAGAGACTGCTGCCTACGGATTGGCAGCTGACGGCCGACGGCTCGCACGTGTCTAGAGGGACCAGCGGCACCCCAGGCCCGGACGGTCAAATCCCTCCTAACCGCGGCCTACGACCACCAAATGAAACAGCTCAGATCCCGAACGCGAACTCCAGCTGTAGACGTTACCCTACGGTCGCGTGTCGAACCTCAGCCAGTTAGTCAGAAGTTCGCCCATATTGCTTCCAGCTCTAGGCGTGAGGAGACTCACTTGCTGTCCAGGAAGTCCATTATGGGCTGCAGGACGTTGTCGGCGTCCTGGGCGACGCTGCTGCAGGCGCTGGCTGGCACGTTGCCCGTGCCCTTCACCTGGCTCAGGATGTCACCCATCTGCTTCACGCACTCCTCTATGTGCGGCTGGAAACTAACCGAACCCACAAGACAGCTGCTTTAGCCGATTCCGTCCCTTAAAAAACCACGTGACCTCAATGCCAGATGTTCTACGCGCGCCACACTGAACATGTAAGGTCATCACTGACACTTGAGCAACTACCTACCGTACATAAACGTTCTTACGGAGTACTTAACCAAGCAAAGACCCGGGCATCCTGAGCACTCACCTGGTGGCAAAAACCCTGCTGAGGTCATCCAGGACGTTGTTGAGCTTTACCTGTAGCTCCTTCAGGATATCGCTGGCCTCCACATTAAGCTACAAGAGACAGGCAGTTAGGTGGGGGACGTTTCACGTGGAGACGCGGCGGCACGCGACCGTGAAGGTCACAGCGGTAGAGGAAGCGGCGAGGCATGCCGCTGGAACCGCCAAGGAGGAGCAGGCCTCGGCGAAGCCACTCACGTCTTTCCCCCCCATCGCCTCGAACATCTTCTCAAGCTGGACTCGTAGCTGCTGAATGTTGTTGATGAGGATGCAGGGCTGCAAAGACGGAATTCATGTACACGTGGAATCCACTCCCACCAGAGATATTACCATTTAATGTTTTCTACCGCTTGATTTCAGGTTATACACATAGCATCCACAATGTTCTGAAGCATCTTTCAATTCAGCTCAGGAAGAAAGTTAAGAGCTGAATATTTCCATCCCTGGCTCTGGGATTTCAATGAAATTCAAAGAAATTCATTCAAATAGCTTTTAAAGAGACATCAATCAACAAATTATGCGCCAAAACTGACGAAAAATTACTCACGTAAAGAAGTGCTGGTCTAACAAATTATTGACTTGAAAGACGTTTAATTTCAGCCTTCATAAAAACTTTGAACTCACATTCACTAATTGAACACCTCAAAATAGACAGCAAGACTTACCACTTTCTCTTTGGAACAGTAATTGGCAAAGTCCTTAGCAATAATGTCAGCATAGGACAGGAGAACGTTGCTGATAGTCTGAAGGAGAAAAATAAGTAGAACTGAAGAATATGGACTGAGGACCAGAGTGCAAAGTTGTAGTATGTATGTAAATGTATGCGGATGTAGTAAATTTATATATCATCAACTAATACTTCAACAAATATGCAGAGTTACTCTATCAGTATATTAACTGGTATTTACAGTACCAGTTAAATGTCTGGACAAACCAATTTTTAAAGCATTTGTCTCTATTTTAGCTGGACAGTAAAAGGCTGGGAGGCAATGAACTAGAACATATCAAATATCTCAAAGACTAAGGGAAGTGATCAACAACTCAAGATTTTCTCTAATTTTAGACAGCCTCTTTTCGCTTCAGTGACAGCGTTGCAGACTCTTGACATTCCTTCAGCCAGCTTCCAAGATGTAGCCACCTGGAATACTTCTCCGACATTCCTGCAGAAATTTCCACAAGTTCTGGCCACAAGTTGGCTACTTCGCTCTTACTCCTCAAGCCAACTCAGGATAGGGTTGGAGGGGGGGTGATTGTGGGGGCCAGGTCATTTGTCGCAGCACTCCATCTCTATCCTAATACTTACTACGTAACCTCAAAGTGTGTCTAGGATCTTGTGGAAAAACCAATGATTTTCAGTAGGTGTGTCCAGACTTTTCACTACTACTATACGTACACATCAAAAGCTGTGATGTCAGTAAGAAAAGGAATACAGAAATCAGCAACGGGCAAAGTGTTGTTAGTACAGAACGTGCATCTGCTGAAACACTACATGACCGATACCTTTGCAAACCTCTTCATGTAATGACCCACGATCTGAGGATCGGGGCACTCTAACTTCTTGATGATCTCGAAGCTCTGGTTGAGCTGGGAGAAGACATCCACCACAGAGCAGGAGAAGAGGGCGTGCTCCGAGGTCTGCTGGAACTGCAGGTGCAGAGAGATGGATGGAGATGAATTTTGAGCTTGACAGATACAAAAAGGACAAAGGAAACGAAGAGAGAGACCACAAGGGCCGTTTACAGACCACGACAGGCAGGTGGTAGATGTTCAGTCTGGCAGTAATTGGTTCGGGGGAAAGTCTAAGGACCCTCCCAGTGGAGACCTGGGCTAATGAATCGCGAACGGCTCTTATTAGCTGCCCTCCCTTTCAGAGATTTTGAGAATTACCTCATTAATTCTCTACAGCGCCGGCCCTAGTGAGCTGCAGATGGCTGTTTCCTGCCCACCTGGGCTCACGGACCTAAAGCGTCCCATGCATGTTTCATCACGCAAGACTCCTCAAGGTTCCGGACTTTCTCGCCCTCGCCGCACAGTTTAGAATCTTCCTTCCAATCTTATCCCGGTGTCCTCCAGCGCAGAGCACCGCTGCGCTACGCAGCTAGGGGGCGTTCTTGTCTCTGCCCGGTTTTTCAGCCGACCAGTTACAGCGACTTCATGAAGGCGACGGGGAAGAGAAAGAGGTAGTGGGGTAGGGGGTAAGGATAAGACGCGACTCAAACTCACGCCGTCCTTTTTGTCTCGCTCCAAGGCACCGTGCAGAAAGTCCCTTGAGACTTCCTCGTTCTCATCCAGCCACTGAATCACAAACGGCTCGAACCACCTATAAATACCACAAAAGCACATTGCCACTCATGTCAGCACGGGCTTGATTTAAATAATAACATACAATTATCTTGTATTGCTACAAGGCCAGGGCTTGTCTGCCATTGTTAATCGCATGAGTCGCATGGAGTGTTGAATGGGTCGGTGGGCTTCGGCGCCTGACAGGGCTCCGGTGAGCTGTACTTCGCACGCCGGCAGCCGCACTGCAGCGCACGGCGCACGCGTACTGCGGGGCGTGTCGCTGTACTCACGCCGGGTATTCTGGGACGCGGCTCTTGAAGAAAGGCAGATCTTTGCAATATTCATTGTACAGCCACTTCACCTTGAAGTGCAGGTTCATGTAGTCGGCACTCTTACACAAGCGGTTCTTGTCATGCTCTGGGACGGGAGGATAAGAGGCAGGGCTTTCAATTAACATTCTTTGAAATATCGCCCATTTACAATCAGACGTCTGGGGACGCTTTCTAAATCGGATGCTACGCATAAACCCTTGATTTTTGGGCAGCCTTGTGCCCAAGGAACTATCGGCTGTAAAGACAGAAATCGGAGGCGGTAGACTCACCCTCCATAGCATACTTCATGTCCTGAGCAAACAGGTTCCACATCACCTCCGCGCTGATCTTGCCTACGTTCAGTTCCTGGGGGAACCTGAGGAGGCGGAAGGCCAGATCATGTGTAGTGTGCACTTGAACAAGGAGGATTATCCTGTGTACCAAACTGGGAGCATATTACTTACTGGTTGAGGCAAGGGGTATAGGAGTTTTTATCCTCCTCTATAATGGACACAATAAGGGTGATGAGTTTGGACCAGAAGTCCAGGTTCTTGATGCTGGGACCTTGTTCTTCTGGAGGAACTTCCCCCTTTTTGTTCTGGAGACGCCAGCATATCACGGTGATAGAAGTCAAGAAATCCAAGTTATTAATGCAAAATAAAAATTAAGGAAGCAACATATAGAAATCCGTTTTTTGACAGATTAACATTTAAAGACGTATAATTAATATTGCAGAAATACATGACAGAAACCATAGATTCAAAATGTCTTGCACCGTTTGGATAGCAGACGAACAGGTGTCCCACACATTCAACTGACCGGGTCAGTCTGATACTCGCGGCTGTACAGCTCGTGGCAGTTGTTGAAGATGTACTCGTAGGTGGAGTTGAGGCAGGCCTTCACGCAGTCCTTCACTACCTGGCTGGCTCGAGGCGGACTCTGCAGCTCCTGGACCTGGGAACCAGTCACACTGACTTAAGTCTCGTTTAGAGTCTCTGAAAACATGGAGAGCTCCGGCGTGACCTAATAATTTGCCACCTTGGACGACTAGACCGGGAATTAAATGCGAAAGGTGCAATTAAGGAAAACGTTAAAAGGCAAAGGGAGCAATTTAAACAAAGTGGGAGAGCAGACAAGGACAGACAAGGAGAGCAGCTAAAAGCTAAAAAAAAAACGCTAAACTTGGGCAAGAATGGAAGGAAACAAGAAAACGATACCTTCATTCTGAAGAAAGTGATACTAGTAAGCAGGTCCACTGTGGATTTCAGATCCTGCAGTCTCTCAGTACTGCTGGCGGGGAAGTTGTTCTGTACACCAACACACACGGGCGAGCACAGACAGACAGGCGCGCAGGTCAGGAAGCTGCGTCTTGAGACGCCTGCCAAGAAATCTGCATGGCCAGCCATTACCGCCCACATTAAACTACGGTCATTCGTCAGACCGACAGCATCCGAGATTTACTGCGGGCAGATGAATTCAGCAGCCTGTGTTTCATACCGAAAAATGCGCATGCAGGTATCATTGTAGATGTGAAGGGAAGGATTCGACTGCGATGTGGACCTCGGCCCTCTAAAGGCCAACAAATAATATTCAATGTATAGGAGTGAATAACGGTACCCGGTACATGGAGAGGTCAATCCGCAGAGAGTTGTGCAGCTGGTCCAGGAGCTTGACAAAGCGTTCTTTCTGCAGGCATATCAGACACGACCAAATACACAGACGGGGTTAAGATAAAAACATCGGAACCTGAGACATAAGTTGAGCAATTCTGAGCTGGTATTTTCCAGAAGCGCAGCTCCTTTAAATAATGAATGCAAGAGGAAGGTCAGTGTCTATGATTCACTCCCAGCTGTGTATTTTAAACACAGCGGCAACCCACACAACTTTTAAACCCGCTATCCGCCAAGCGACACCCAGCGCCTAGTAAACATGCGAGACTTGGCCAGGCCTCCGCTTGCATTGGAGGGTGGTGGTGGTGGAGGGGGGCGGGGGTGCCCCTCTCGCATGCTCCGCCCTGCGAATTTCACAGGCGCCGTGGATCCATGCAGAGACTCACCCCGAAGTTGGAGGCGGCGAAGCGGTCGGAGGCGGAGACGTTGTTGGTGGCCTGGGTGGTGTGGGCGTAGTAGGCGTTGATGTTGGCCAGCAGGGTGCTCATCACTGCCGGCACCCCGGGACACATGTACTTCGACGACAGGCAGGCGAAGTGGCTGAAGGGTGCGGGACACAGGGGGGGCGCCGGTTAGCCCTCGCGGCTAGCCAGACACTGGGGCACGTCACTGCGGGATCAGGGTCAGCCGTGTACGCGAGCCGCGCATGCGTCAGCGTCGCAAAGCCAAATGCACCAACTATGAACCAACTAAAAAATAACTAAAAGCAAAGCAAATGCTTCGCATATGCGAGGGGCTTTGCCAGTGTCAATAGAGACAACTGCATACATTTTCTGCAAATGCTCGTCCTATTCATGGGTCCGGAGCCTATCCCAGATGCTATGGGTGCAGGGCAGGGAACCAACCCAGGGTGGGGCACCAACCCCTGGCAAGGGCGCCCAACCAGACGCCGTCCGCTCACACACAGTATGGGCAGCTTGGTAGCTCCTCAGCATGTTTCGGGGCTGAGGCGGAAGCCGGCGGCGCCCAGAGGAAACCCCACGATCCCTCAGGAAGAGCAGGGATGCTCCACACATGGAGGTCTGAACGCTGCTCTCAGAGGTGTGAGGCCGCAGTGCTGACCACTGCACACCCATGCCTTCCCACTGCACACCCATGCCTTCCCACTGCACTCCCATGCCTTCCCACTGCACTCCCATGCCTTCCCACTGCACACCCATGCCTTCCCACTGCACACCCATGCCTTCCCACTGCACACCCCTGCCTTCCCACTGCACACCCATGCCTTCCCACTGCACTCCCATGCCTTCCCACTGCACACCTATGCCTTCCCACTGCACACCCATGCCTTCCCACTGCACACCCATGCCTTCCCACTGCACTCCCATGCCTTCCCAGGGAATCAGCTATCATATGAAAATGTATGCAAATACATCAGATGGAGCATAACTTGCTATATTTGGATAAGGGTGCAGGTTTGGCAGATGGTCCGAAGTCCTTTATCACCTGAATAGTTTAATACTCTAATAGTTTAACACTATGAAAGCCGATTGGCAGCGCATGTGCGGCTCAAATCCACAGATGACAGGCTTCACTCCCATTCTCGTCACACTCCGCGTCACACGACTCCCTTCCATGTTACATTTTAATAGATCCCCCCCCCCCGTGTTACACTGACAAGGTTTTGAAATGCTCGTCACATCCTCAGAGTAGTCATGTTAGGGCTTTGCTAAGCAAACGACTGAAGATCGGATGTCATGGTCTTACTGATTCCTCTACGAGCGGCTGCGATGGCGCGCCTGAACTCTTATTACAAAGCACAGTGTCACCCCCCCCCCCCCTGAAGAACAGACGCCACATAAAACGTACACTTACGACTTGCTATTCTCGTAGTTTAACTTTTAATGTATCATCTCGAACATTAATAGAGGACTCTATCTCTCTGCCTATTAAGGGATAGCCAATAAACCCATTACAATTATACAACTAGTTAATTATTACTGCTCACATATTATAGCTCACATATATTATTGCAGTTTTGCTGTCCTGCGCTTAAGGACATAGTCAGTTACCATAACTGTCATAAGGCAAGGAGTAAAACGCCAGCGATTTGCATTCACAGGAGGTTGCAGGATGTCCGGGCTGCATCCGAGAGCTTACGTCATGGCCTGGTAGATGGACTCCACGCCGTATCGCATCGCGAACTCGTCGACGATCTCCTGCGGCGTCTCCTCGAAGTACACCTTCCAGGCGTCGTCACCCTTGGCATCTGGGATCTTCACCACGCCGTTGTTCTGGCCGTCGGTCACGTAGTGGAACAGATGCTGCGGGAACGGGCCGCGGCCGTCACCGACCGGCTGAGCGACCGCGCGGGCGGCGTACGGGAACGGCGACGCTCGCAGGACGGCACCGGCTGCTACCGTTAGCTAGTGTGAGAGTCGACTGTCTGTCACCCGTTATCTCATTCCCTTCTCGGTCATATGAAAATCGGCTGGAGGTGTGAAAGCAAGAAAACCCTGCGGCTGGCATCGGGTTCGAAAAAAAGGCACAGAAACGAATATGGTAGCGGTAGAAAAATCCGCATTTCACTTGCAATAAATTTGAATAGCATAGTGGGTAAGGAATAAGCCAATTTAAGGAGAAAAAAAACAGGGACCAATCAGCTTAATTTTTACTTGGGTGAAGTTTTTTTTGATTGGACTGATGTGTGTAATTGGTCGGTCACAATCAGGTGAAGCCATTCGGCGAACAGGAGTGACTTCAGCACCGTGAGCATGGCGTGCAATGCGGGACTCACCTCATGGAGACAGGTGTACTGGACGTGGTACGGAGCCACAGTCTCCTCCCCCTTGATCTCTACGCTGATGTGCATTCGAATGGCCCCAGATACTGCAGACTTGTCTGTGCGTTTGTCTGAGCGGTGTGACCAAAGACAGCACCATCATTACGTCTGACTTTTCCGTTGCGTGACTGCTGCAGTTCTGGTGGAAAACGTTACTGCCCTACGCTCGCAGCATCGCTCGGATTTAAGAGTGACGAACCACCGATAGCGGCGTGACGCCTTTTTGTGTCGGCAAACTGCATTGTTCTTGTCATAGATATTCAAAGGATTTTGTGCATTTCCTGCTAGCACTCTGGGGGGGGGGGAAATTCATCATACACTCTGAAGGCTTTTCATCTATGACGCCGTCTGGACTTACCCAGGTTGTACCACACGTCCATCTCCCCGCTGAGGGTGCGCACCTCAATGATGGTCTGCCCCAGGAAGTCGTCGGACTCTCTCTTGAACTTCTGCTTGACCCGGGACTTGATGTCGTCGTCCTCATCCCAAACCCGCACTTTGATGCGGTCTGATGAGTTGTGGCACTCGCTTTGGGGGTACAGAAACGCGCACTCTATGAGGTGTCTGGCAGCAGACTGGTTTTTTTTTTTAATGGCTCTTCGAGGTGGAACCATTAACTCCACAATTTAATAGACATTCCGAGGCTCTTTATATATCTTAGAGGAATACTGATACCAGATATAATGGTAATTACAAAGGCAATTCTGATGTGAATTTCCAAATAAAATGACTGAAAACGTCGATCTGAAATGTGAGCAGCTGGTTTCACCGGGTTCAGTTTTCACAGTGAGTAATACTACGTTCAGGGTCTTTAGAATCCTTATCATACCCAGAGATTACACTTTTAGGAGGAGTAAAATGGAGCACAGACTGAGCAGTGCACTACTGAGTCATCAGTTTCCAACAATGGATGAGGACCTGTCTGACACATCCCATAACCAGCCAAAATGGTTACCGATGTACTGTTTCAGGGTTTGGGCCACTCAGCCGCTCTGAGGAACATTTTTATACCATTAGGGGTAAATTAATGACGTTTGTACCTCTCGGAACAAATTCCACCGGGGCTGTACCCTTTATTCTGACGGCGTAGGAGAGGAACACTTGTGAATGAAGACGTCTCCATTCACAGGGCAGAGAAGATCGGCGCTGAACGGCCTGATTAGACATTCAGGGAGGTTCTGGATCTCTATCTGTCAGGGCTTTTCACTGCCACCCAGAGGGCGTCGCTTGGAGGAACGGCCTCACGTCCCCCAAGCACAATCGTGGACAGTTACAGAACGAATGCCACGGTGCAGAAGCTATTCTGGTGGTTTCTCGTGGTCCAATGCTGGTCCTTCTTTATTTGGATAGATACTTTTCTGGTGGTCAGTATGGCTGAAAGGCTGAGTGACCTTTAACTGTCAGGCATGCGGTCAGAAGGGCCGGAGAAATCCGAAGCTGCAATGGTTGCACTTAAACTCAACGCTCTGCCATACTCACAAATGGAAGTTCTCGTCCCACACAGGATTCAGATTTCCATAGATAGTCTTGGTTCTCTTTTTGGTCTTCCCAACTTGGACGGTGACATAGGGGTCACTAGAGCCCGTTTTATCCTTCGCCTGGAGACCCTGGGCACACAGAACTGGGGAGAGTGATGCATTAATTGATGAACCTGCTAAGGTAGGAGGCAATTTTATATCGGGAGTCTCCTTCATTCTTTGAGATCCTGGCAGTTGGTTTCCTTTACCTGCTTCAGGCCCTAGAACCCACTCGTCACCCAATTACATTTACGACAAATTAAAAATCAATTGGACTCAATTTATTGTTATAAAGTGCCTTTCACAACAGAGTCGCCCCAAGGTGCTTTACAGGGGTGTGTTGGGGTACATTACAACATCCCTAAGACAGAAAGGTACAAAAACAGGGAAAAATTAAGGACAAAGAAAAGAAGAAAAAAAATGAATGAATGAATAAATGGAAAAAAAAGAAAAGAAAAAAACGTGATATAACAGTGGAGAGGAACCCCAAAACTCCCAAGTAGGGAGGAAAAAAAGACCTCTGGAGATTTAAGATCACCAGCTGGCCAAGCCCCCAGGGCATGCTGACATCACCGGGCCTGCTTGCTAAACGCAAGGCGGAAACTGTGATCAAGGGCAAAGCCGACGTCCATGAATGAGTCAGTGCTCCACGTTGGTCTGTATAGGGTGACAACTGAAGTCTGCACCCAAGATGTTACAGTTCATAAGTCACATCTACCATGAACATAACGGAACAAAAAGTGTTGAAAGGGCAAAATATTGAATGATATTATCATCTGCTTTGGAGTATTAAAACCAGGTACAATGAAAAGGGGGCTGTGAAGATCCAGGAAACATGTTTACATGGGTCTCCCTACCTGTGATGCTGATCTTAGCCGACCACTTGGAGGTACCGTCCAACACGCTCTGCTTGATCTGCTTCATCTGCGTGACGTGGGTGGCCTTGACCACGGTGAAGACCTCCTGGATCATCTCGAAGATCTCCGGCTTGTTCCGCTCTCGGATCTTCATGCGGTCCTTCAGCACCATGATGATGTTCTGGGTCCGGTCCTCCGCCCCGTGCTTGGAGCTCTTCTCCGCCGCCCCTGAGAGAAAGACGAAAAGAAAAAGCGGAGCGGAGAAGCTGAAGAAAAACGCCGCTTGAGCGTAAAAGGGACACGAGTCCGCTGTGTGTCCGACAGTCTTTCTTGCCTCTTTGTGGTTTTGATGAGGAGTCAATGCGGTTGATGCAAGTGAAAAACGAACAAATTATCGGCCTGCATTAAAAAGATGCGGCTGGGGTTTTTTTTTTTTTTGCTATTCATCTTGTGTTACTTTGCCGAACAGATTGCGCAATATTAACGCCCGCCAGCGTTCGCAGGCTTGAAACATGCCAAGAAAGCTCTTCGCACTTTTGGATGCGAGTCGGGGAGCGAGAGCTTCGTAAACGACACACGGCGGCACCGCAGACACGGGGAAGATATTCAAGGTGGCGAAGGGGGGGTTCTTAATTTAGCGGGAGGAAAAACTGAAGAGGACTGTTTCGGCGGGGGCGGGACAGCGAAAGATGGTGTGGGAATAGAGTTATGCAACGAAGGGAGACGATCTTGGGCGAGGAGGGCCTCACTTTGCAGGCAATCGGCGTTGAGCAGGTCTTGGCATTTCTCGTGGCACTTGACCCCACACTCGGTGCAGCGCATGCCCTGGCGCGCGATGCCCCACAGGAGTCCCTCGCATTCGTAGCAGTAGGTGGGGGTGGTGGCCGTCCACACCTCGAAGTTGTGCGGCGTGGTGCAGGAGATGGGGTAGATCAACGCCTGAAGCGTCTTGCGGTACACGTGGCTCTTCTGTGAGCGGGTGGGGTCAGGGGGGGTGTCAGAGAGAAGGACAAGACGGGGTTGCCCGAGACGTTAGACGTCGTCGACCGGGGGGGGGGGGCGTGGCCAAGGAAGTCAGCTGACATGATGAGGTAACGGCGAGACGACCACTGACCAGCTCTTCGTTGTTCAGCGTGCTGGACGCCAGAGCGGAGGTGATGCCTGCCTTCCGAGAGTTCTGGACCAGAGACTGCGGGCGCGCAGATGGGGAAGAAACAACAGAGTGTGACTTTCACCCGCATCGGCCTTCATTGAAACCCGCATGGAATATTACAGCAAATCAGCAAATACTCATGACTAACAAGCGAAGTCTCCGCACACCAAGGAATGTCACCAGGGGCTGACAAAATAGTGGCCACACAAGTATCCATTCCTCGGCGGTTAGCGATTTAGCGCATAATGGTCTGGTACAAAAATAAACAATTCTGTTCAACGGTGGCCCAACTTAAAAAAAAAAAACTGGCAGATGACAAGTACGTGGGAGACGTTGCATATTCACACCTCATCTGATCTACTAGTTTATAAGAATACATGTGGAGATGCGTGTACGTCCGTAGACTCAATGTAAGAGCTGGCACAGTATGGTTCCATAAAAGAAGACTGCCATGTAGTAAGTGAGTAGCACACGGTCATGGGGGAGGGTCAATATTCAGTCCTGAGAACACATTTACAAAACGAAACGGCCACTCCGTGGTGACACTGGCTTTAGAGGAACGGGGTCCCAGACTCAGGGTTTGTGGTACTTACCATGGCCTGTGGCAGTCAGGGTGGTGGCGGAAGGAATGGGGGGAGAGAAAGACAGTGTTAGGCAGAACGTAGCAGGCTTCTCTGGTGAAAGGCCCGCATCGAGAGTCACAGAGCCTGAAGGACAGACAGGGGAGTAACAGGGGGAGGCTATGGGGGGGCCACTGGGGGAGCCGCATGAAGCCTGGGAAGGCCGAGGAGAAGGAGGTAGGACAGACCGGTCGGCGGGTGCGTGAAATCAGTGGAGGTGTAACAGAGATAAGGAGGAACTTGGCAGAGTCCTTTAAGAGTAACATCAAAGTACAAGAACACTGGTTTTGCTTGACTTCATACTGTCCCCGTGCTGAAATGTCATTTCTGCGTTACCTACACCACCCAACCCGGTCCCCGGGGACTCCCAGAACAATCCAGCTCCCAGAGTTGGGAGTGAGCAGAAACGTGGACTAGCTGAGGGTCCCCACGGAATGGGTGGGGAAACCGTGACCTAGACCACCCAGGCGACCTAGAAGTGTAGCCACAGGGGGACCGTTAGACTTCCTAGCACAATATGCTAATTCCTCATCTCAGAAGGATTCCTGCCAATGTGCTCAAATTTCACACCGTCTCCCGGCATAATTGTACGGCCGACACGTCCCCGGCAGAGCGAGTGCCGAAGGCTGGGAGGCCGCGCATGGAACATGGAGAGAGGTTGGAGCTTTGAAAGAGAGCATTAGTGTATGTTAAAGGTAGAGTGACGACGCGGCTATTAGGAGCTCCTGAAAAGAGGCGCGAGCCCTCCGCGTGAATCCTCATCTCAGCACGCCTCGCATTTCCTCCTGCGGGGTTTTCGTCATCGAGGCGGCACCTGCACGGGAAGCGGGAGCAGCCAATGGCGAGGCACTTCTCATCAAAAGGCCGAGGCTGAGCAGCTTAAAAGGAAGGCGGCGGGGGTCTGCGCTTTGGGAGCGGGAAGGCCCTGCTCCGGATGGCTTCCTTTTTTGCCATCTGCCTCTCACTGTCTGTTGGGAGAAAGCCTCGCTGATGCGGTCGCCTGGCAGCGTAGCCACGGCAACAGTGGGGAAAGGAGGAGGGGGGGGGGGGGTCCGAACCACCGATTTACACACGAGGCTGACTCAAAAATCCTAGCCTGGGCACAAAACCGAAGCGCACGCACTTCACCGGATTCAGACAAATAAAAAAGTAAAAGAAGGAAAGGCTCTTCCATTCCATGTATATTAGCAGGGATGGTAACAAGTCACTCTTTGGAGAGTCTGAGTCAAGTCTCGAGTCATGCGTTTCCATAATTTTTGCAGTCAAGTCATCAAATTGTGACTTGAGTCCAAGTCGAGTTGTGAGTCATGTAACTTGAGTCATGTAACTTGACTTAATTGAGTTCCTACCTATGTCTTTTTTTTCCCTTTGTAATTAAAACCCATTTTACAGGCAGAGACAGGTTGAAAAAAGAGTCTCCACTCCATTGCACACAGTTTTTCCTGTCTTTCCATCAGTTTTGTCAAGTCGAATCACAAGTCATGAAATTTGTGACTTGAGTCTGAGTCGAGACGTGAGTAAGTGACTGGAGTCCACACCTCAACATATTAGTGCATATATCAACCTGCATCTTATGGTAAATGGACAGCATTTATATAGTGCTTTTCTACTCTTCCAAGTACTCAAAGCGATTTACAATTTATGCCTCACATTCACCCATCCACACACTGGTGGCGGAGGCTGCCATGCAAGGCGCCAACCAGCTCACCGGGAGCAATTGGGGGTTCAGTGTCTTGCT
>JAABNY020000032.1:5619547-5633078 GCA_015164015.2 Brevimyrus niger
AGCACCTATCCCTAGAAAAGTCTGTAAGTCTGTGCACGGCACTCCCAGACCCGGGTGCACTGATGGTCGAGGCATGAGTGCGATTTTAGACTCTGGGATTTAAAGAGAAGAAAGCCAAACCCATAAGCTAAGGAATTAAAGGACGAGCCATTACCTGGGGATGCATACAAGCGAATAATCAAAATCCCTCAAAGAAAACGTGCTTCTGAGACTCGCCGGACAAACAGGTGACAAACAAAAGCATGACAGGCAATTAGGTCTGATGAAAGCGCGGCTGCCGCCCGGAACTCACTTTGCTGGTCTCCCCAAAGACTCCAATTACCTGCAAGAGAAGGGCATTGTGGGAGATTTCAGACTGACCAGCCCGGGTGACAGAGGAAGGCTAACGAGTGTGGGAGGACCGCAGGAAACCATGCGGGGCGATAAAGGTGTCGCGTGGGCGCGAGGGAGGGACCCCGGGACATCTCGATTGGCGGGTAAACCTCATGGCCGTGACTGTGAAGCTGAGGACGCTCAGCTGAAGGCATGAACCACGTCCAACGGTACAGTGGGTAAAAATGTCACCCAGGAGGACAAAATGGATGGCAGGCCTGTTGCAAGTGGGCCTCCTACCTTCCGGCCAACATGAGGTCTAACGACCGCCCGCCCCCCCCCCTCCCCCCACAGAGATTGCCAAATACTTACAGCACTGTGTGGCAGGAACCGGCAAAGGTCTATCCTGCTCCTCCTGGTAAGTGTACTACAACAGAGAAAATGGCGCCTGTAAAACCACGAGGCTGGACGGCAAACCTAAAAGTATAGATCTTCGCCCATCTACACACCGCTGCTTAGTTATTAACCAGAAGCCTTAAAAAAAATGTAATTAAACTGATGGCCTAAATGTACCCTAAGTAGCTCGTGTAGCGTGCTAGCTAAGATGGGAAGCATGCTAGGAAGCTTCAAAACTGCAATTAATTGAGGTGATTTTATAGCTCGTGAAATGAAGTGCCCGATCCCCCTGATTAGATATGACGCTTACCAGCTTCACGGACTGGACCCGTTTCTCACGCTACATCAGAAATGCATTATTAGCCTAAAGAGAATGCTGAGACGCGAAAGCGCTAATTCTAAGCAGCGCAGGCCCGGCGCCCTTACGTCCTGGTCCCTCATGGCGTTGAGTTGCTCCAGCTTTTTGGCCCAATAGCGCGCCTCCTCCTCTGGGATATCTGCAGCGGCAAACCCACGCCATCAGTCAGGGGGGAGCACAGCCCCCCCCCACCCCCACCGCTCACATGTTCCAGAAGCGCCGGCGCTACCGCGTGCTACACGCCCCCGGACAACACCGCGATTAGCATTTCCCAGCCTGGAAATACACGTGTTTGCATGCAGATTACATTCGGCGGGGAAATGCAGGTTGCGCCGCCCCCTCAGCGGTAGCCCGACTTCCATGCCCGGGTCGAGACTTCACGACTGTCTGCGCAGGATGGGTGCGGCACTAGGGCGGCCCGAAAGGCAGGCCCCCGTGCGGCCGGCGTGCCGCCGGAGACGGAGGTGGGACGGGGACGGCAGCGTCTCACCCAGCGGCAGCTCGAAGCGCGTGTCCAGAAGGACGCGGTGGAAGGTGGGGTCTTTGGTGCCACAGATTTCGTTTTCCGCCATGATGGCCTGCGAGTCCAGCGTCACCCACTGTCCTGGGCCTTCCTATTGGACGAGGCACAAACCACACGCTCTCTTACTGGCCCCGAAACACTGTCGTTGTTACACAGAAGGTGACAAAGTTGAGAGAGACCTAAAAGAAATCTAATCCATTCATTGGTCTCTCTAACTACTGCAGTACACTGGTATTTATTAATGAAGCCATACAGGCGCTGAAATCAATTAAAAGCTTAAACTAATTTTAATAAAAGCTAAAATGCACGTTCTTTATTTGGCACTTTTTAATGGCCGTCTGTCCATCGGGTTCGTTTAGCGATCAGCCGCACCTCGTTGGACTGGCGGATGTTCCGCAGAGGGATCCACACTGTGCCCACCATGGTGTCCCAGATCAGCCCTTTGTTCCAGACCTCCACCGTCAGGCCCAGGTCCAGTCTGTTAATCTCACTGCGTGGCCGGGGGGCCGGATACCAAAGTGTGTGTGTGTGTGTGTGTGTGTGTGTGTGGGTGGAGGTGGGGAGGGGGGAGAGAGATAAAGGGAAAGAGCAATGGGGGAGAGGGAGACAATGAAAGTGAGAGAGAGACAGAGAAAGAGAGAGACAGTGCGGGTAGGAAAGAGGCAGAGACAGAGAAAGAGAGAGAAAGAGAGAGACAGTGCGGGTAGGAAAGAGGCAGAGACAGTGAAAGAGAGAGACAGTGAAGATGGGAAAAAGAAAGAGAGAGATCATGAGGGTGGGAGAGAGACGGTAAAGATGACAGGGAGACAGAGGGAGAGAGACAGTGAGGGTGGGGGAGAGGAAGACAGAGAAAGAGAGAGGAAGAGAGAGACAGTGTGGGTGGGAGAAAGAAAGAGAGCGATCATGAGGGTGGGAGAGAGACAGAAATAAAGAGACAGTGAGGGTAAGAGAGAGACAGAGAGAGAGAGACAGAGAGAGAGAGATGGTGAAGATGACAGGGAGACAGAGGGAGAGAGACAGTGAGGGTGGGAGAGAGACAGAGAGAGAGAGACAGAGACAATGAGTGACAGATACCAACGGGGACAGAGAGACAGAGGGAAAGAGAGGGAGAGAGAACCATTAGAGCAGCAGGCCCAGACCACCTATTACCAATGCCGAACACATTCTTTTCTAATTTCTGCTTTAATCTAATAGCTTGCAGTGAAATACAACTTTGCCTTCGGCTAAATGACTCACAGAGGAGTCATGCACGGAGGCCTGGGGATGTTTTTTTTTTTTTGTGCCAAGGGGCAGAGAAGGACAGATCATACGGGTGAGGGGGGGGGGGGGTGCAGGTGGAATGGTGATGAGTTGGGCTTTTCCATGTCAACCCTGGCTAAGCTTCAGGAAATGTTTGCCGGCGGATGGCGTCTTAAGAGGCCTGGCATGAGTCATGTCCGCCATTCCTCCAATGAAGACATATTTCACCGCCACACCCGCACACCAACACCTGTGAGTTGGAACGTTTCCGTAAGGAAACAGAGGCAGAGATCAAAGACAGAATCCCCGAAATGTCCCGGTACGACAGCGGTGGACACTTCCGTGTGCATTTAACCGACTGCTACAGTGTGACGTGCAAAATCCAAGTGTTTATTTATTACTGCTTTCCGGCCATACAGATACGAGCTCATAGAAGGTTTAGATAGATACAGATACTCAAAAAATGAAAATAACTAGTAAATGGAACAGAGAAACCTTAACTCGGCGTGACTAATAATGACGCTGAAAACAATTTTAGCACCTTTCATTTAAAGTTTGTTAGAAAAATATGCTAAGTGAGCAATTTTAATGGTCTGATAGTTACAGGTTTAACTAGCCCGTATCAGACCAGTGATAATATCACATTACATTCAGTTGTACGGCAAGGCCCAGAAACCACCTCTTAGTGATGAACTGCAGGCTCAAATCTGTAAGTATCCCTCAAGGCATTACTAATCCACATTTTTGATGTCTTTCTGCCCAGATTATGCAACCTTAAGCAGCGAGCTGTTACGTTAGCAGGGGGGGGGGCATGCATTGTACGCTGTGAACACTGATAATTCCAGGGCTGCATGTAGGAGCAGAAATCAGCCCACTGTTCCCATGTGACACTGTGGTGAGACACGGGGCGGAGGGGGCAGATCACAGCCCCCCTAGAGGATTCGGCAGGCGTGGATGGGGTGGAGGAGAACTCACAACATGAAGTCTTGCTCCCAGCTGGGCTGGCTGCCCCGCACAGCGATGGTGGTACTCTTGACATTCTGCACCTTCAGGGACACGTAGGTGTTGAATTTCTCTGCGGGGGTGGGTGGGGGGTGAACAGGCTGCCATTAGTATGCACCTCGGGGTTTACAACATTCTTTACCAAAAAAATATGGAGGGCGTGGCTCACCTTGGGATCCATCGAGTTTGGCCTTCTTCACTGCAAAACAGAAAGACAGCAATTGTGACTGAAGGACGTGCATGTCTCCAAACCCATCAGCAACATTGATGTCAGCGGGAGTTTCACTTACACAAAAATGTTCTGAGGGCATAAGGGAAAATTATTGGCTCAGAGAAATAACCAACCATATTGTAGACTAGGAGGGTCCAAGCAACATGAGGCACTAACCAATCAGAACTATTGCCCCTGCCTCCTCTAGGGGCTTAGACCCACCTCCTTGACAATTTGATTGGTTCTCTCTCTGAAGCAATCATTTTTTCCTTCTGCCCTCAGAACAGTTTTCTGTAAGTGAAAACTCTGGGCAAGATAGTCAACCTGCAGACTCTGGTCTCAGATGACAAGGCCAATCAGACCGACAGTCGGCGCACGTGGCCAATCATCACGGATTCCGTGAGGATACAAAAACCTGAGACTGGGGGACTGGAGGCTAGAAGCGAGCACAAAGACAGCATTCCTGAGGAGGCCGTCCACGTCAATGGCTGGTCTGTGGTTTCCGATATTCAGACGATTCTGACGGGGGGGGGGGGGGCCGGCGTAAATGGATCTTTAACCAGAAGCCTTATAATTCACCGCCTGACCGGGAGGCTCAGAAATTTAGGCGGGAAATGGGAGGATCTCCGGGAGGGCCGGCGGCCAGCTTCCGCGAATCAGATACTGCAGCTGGGGAGCACTCTAAAGCTCTCAGCGGTTTGCTCAGGATGGAGGAGTGGAGAGCGGAGCGGGGGTGGGGGGTCAGGAGCACCTGGGCACTCTGGAGCTCAGCGTGAAGGATGGAAGGGTGTGGCAGGCAGGAGGACACGGTGGCAGCCGGGGAGCGGCAGGGGAGTCCCCGACGGAGCCGGCGGGTCGCGGGCGGCTCAGCGGCCGAGGGAGAACCTCGTCCTCCCCAGTGGCACCACTTTTCGGGCGGCGCTGACGTCAATGGCCCATTCATAATTAATCCCCAGCCCTGCTGGTGCCAAGCATCCCCCGGTCAGGACATCAATATTCAACGCCCTCGTCTTAAATCTCCCCGGACGCTCTCTCCAGCTCCCTGCCTCTCCATCGCTGCGGTCAAAGTAAGAAAAGAACGCCTGGAATTCCTGAGTGTGCAAAAAGCATCTCAGACTCTGCTCCAGCTGGGTCGGGGGGGCGTGGGGGGGGCGGGGGGGCGGGGGGGCATCCACTGAATTCGCCTGGCGCTTACAAAGACACCCCTTCCCCCACGTCCGATTGAACTGGCACTGACACAAAAATCAACCATCTTGTTAGTATAACATAGGGCTAGCCAAAGGTTACGCCACGTCTGGACACTCTCCCCAAGCTAAGAAAGATTTGTTTACGGTTTCCTTAGCTCTGCAGAACTGAGGAGTGGGAGGTGTGGCAGTTCTTGAGTGGGGGAGGGTTTGCAGATATGCTTTGCAGCCAACAGCCAATCCATCCATTTTCTGTAACTGCTTGTTCTATTCAAGGTAGGAGGGCGTCCGTAGCCAATGGGCACAAGGCAGGGAACAACCCAGCATGGGGCTCCAACCCACCACAGGGCAACCTCACACATGCTCACCTATGGGCGATCTGATAACTCCAATTAACATCACCATGTTTTTGGGCTGTGGGGGGAAACTGAAGTACCCGGAGGAAATCCCATGATAACACAGGGAGAACATGCAAACTCCATACAGGCACCCAAAGCAGAGGCTTGAACCCTGGTCCCCAAGGGCTGAGATAACAGCAACTACCACTGGGCCACTTCCAATAACCAATGGCAATCTTTAAAGGAAAACCAGTGCATCAACCAGCATTTTCTTATCAACTGACATTACTAGTTGGAACATTGACAGCATGTAATGACTGCTTATTGCTTCTTAGGCTAGAGAAATCGAAAGATTTCATTATTGTCAGAGAGGCCAGTTCATCTGCGATAATCACATTCATCACTCGTGACTGATAACGTTCCTTCCAGCTCGTTTCCCTGAAGGCCACTCTGGCGGGTGACAACATTTAAGGATGGAAAAGGAACGGCACTCCTGTTTACCGCTAGCACCTGAGAGCAAAGCCACCGGGTCGCCAGCCTCCGTCTCCCCGCGGTCCGCCATCGGCCTCCGCCCGTCATGCCGCTCCCGCCGCGTGCGCGCACGTGCGCTTCCCCTTCTATCGCCTTCCCTCGCGCTCCATTAATCTCCCCGCGTGGCCGGGCGGAGGCAGACCGCACTGCACTCCTGCCGCTAAAAATAACCGGGAGCAGGAGCCGGGGTGCAAAAGAGGGGACTCGCGGCACGACTAGACAGTTTATTTAAAAGCGCAGAAAAACACTGTAAAGTGGATTTCGCACTCGGACCGGTTACAAATTACAGAAAAACCTAAGAAATTGCTCAGATGTAGCCTTAAGAACTGCTCCAAGCCTATTCCTCTAAAGCATTTCTAACCTCTCTTGCTGAAACACATAGAGACTCTGCCGCTCACATAGCTGTTACGGTGAATCGTCTCCAAACAACGGGTTTCACCGATTGCTTTAGAACTACCCTGCGGTGTACAGCAACACGCCATGTTCACTACAATGTAAATGCATCTAGATTTCCCGACAGGTTTCAGCGACAATGTGAGGTAGGGGGTAATAAAGGCTGTTAATGATCGCGGCTTCAAAAAGCCGATTCCGTCGCATACTGGTACTTAGTTTTGCATCCTAATTCTTTAAAATGAATGCAGTCTTCATGCCAGTGGAAGGGAAACCACGTCATCATTATGAAGAGGCTGTACAAGCTAAATTCGGCTGGGCAAGAGAAAAAGAAAAATCTGAATTGTTCACGGCCCCTAAATGCTAAAGGATGTCACCTAAGGGCTACAAAAGTTACTGTGATTGATGACTAATGACAACTTCATGTGGAAAATACAGAATACAGAGTAATATGACGTAATATGATAATATGGTGTAATAGGGCAGTTTTATATATAAACACTGTAGACATAAGCCATAAAATCCCAAGTGCCCCCTTTGCAATTCACAGTTTAACTGAAAATGGGCATTATATTTAAATTATGAGGATCAAATGCAAACGACTCCGTGCTGGGTCAAATTACATGAAATGGTTTGCACTGGTGCGTTTCACAAGATAATACACACCTTGGTTAAAAAACAGGAATCCTATGCCAGCATACACAAGGCAGAAGATCGCGAGGAAATATTGGAGATCTGATGCAATTACAGCGTGATTGTTGATAATGACTGTGGACTGGGAGTGAACCGAGCTGCCGCATTTTGACGGAAGCGGCTCCTGGTTTTCGTAGGAGGGCAGCGTAAGTGTGGCACATGTCACATCTATTACATTTATGTCTAATAAATTAAAACATATTATCTGAAATTTGATCTGAGTAAACATGCCAATGAGAAACAGAACCAGCGGAGTATCCGCCTCGGGGGAGATGCCACGCAGAGTTAACAGAAGTTTCACTGTCACCCGAGGAACACGAATCAGACTGACACCAGAAACGGACTCCTGTCAGACAGTTTTCAAATATATTTAACCTTTACAGACTTTGCGCTTGATGATTTGCAATGCAGAAGTCGACTTGGCCTATAACGTTTACAGTTCTTGGGATTCGTTAAAAGTAATTAGAACTGAATATTGATTCAAAAAAATAAGACAAATTACTTTTACATATATGTGTACATGTATAATTTATTATATGTACAGGTTATAAATATACCCGTGCGAAGTACTATTTACATAGACTGCAGTCTTAAAACTAAGCACCATCTCTCACAGCAGAAACTGGCAGTTTCATTGCAGGACCTCAATCCCATAAGCACTTATCAAACATGGAGTAGGTTAGATATACAGGATGTCAGGGAGGCCAACCCATCACAGAGCACAGAGTCACACATTCAGGGTGATTTGCAAGCAGTGGTGCTCCTAACCCTAACCTCTTTGGACTATGGAAGGAAGGCAGAGCACCCGGAGGGAACGACAAGTGAACCTGCACAAACAAGAGGGCAGCAGGCAAGGGATGCCCATGCGGGGCCGTCACGGGAATCGAACCTGAGGCCAGCCAAGCGTTCCGGAGACAGGAGGCTACAATCCTGCCCACTTAACCACTGTGCAGTCCGTCGACAAGCATTCCTTTATCAGACCCCTATCCCATAATCTACATGTTTCCCATTAGTGGTGATCGCTATTTTCTAAACTAGTTTTAGCAGGTCAGAGTGATACGCTTCTAGTGTTTGCCGCACATTTAAAACCTGCTGCTCTCTGGACATGAATTACATAATCACTGTTTTAGCAAACATTCAGAAGCATATAACTGGGTAAAGTGAAAAATGACATGATGTGTAAGACTGAAGCCCGGCTGGCAGATTATTAGCTGACTATATGGTGGTTTGTGCAGTGTAAATATTCCCTCAGGACAGGATATTAGCCCATTTCAATTCACAGGGAACCCCCAAAAAATGAAGCAGCCCTATACTGAGAGTCCTCTGGACTTCTCATCAGGCAAGAACAGGACCCACATGGGTCGGCAAACACCGAGCATATTTTTAAGGTGGCTCATGATCGCCTCATCAGAATACAATCTGAAGATTCAGGTACTCGATTATGCACACAATAAAACCATGGTAAAAAAAAAAAGAATACGATGACTTCAAAGATGCACGGAAGCAAATTACCTTACATACAAAGACAAAAATAAAAACTGAAAAACAGGTGCACTTAAATACTAGAACAGTTGGGCATACACTAATTGATTCCAAGAAATCATCCACCCCTTACAGACACCCACACATCCACTGTTGACTTTGGATTACAGTGTTGGTGCCTATCCCTCTGTCTCCTTAATTACAAGGATGTCACAGTCATACACAGGGTGATAAGTAATTGTGTGAGTGTGTGTGAGTGTTACAGTATGTGACTAGGGGGTGCCATGTTTTGAATTTAGGGTTCCTGTTTTCCATTCAACCTTAAAAAAGTAGTTTTTTTTAGAGTTAGAAAAATAACAACGATAACATAAATGGCCAAAAGATATTCATCAAAACACTGACCGCGAGAATAAAACTAAATGATGCAATTCACAGTCCCTCCGCCTGACACGTTTAAACCACACCCAACCATAAAATCAGCGAGCATACGCTGGGGAAAGTGCAAATGTAATCACAATCGCTGCATCGATCCAGCTCAACAACTGCTACAATTTATAGGTAGGGAATGCGATTAGCAAACTGCCTTAAATAAATTCCTGTGAGCGTGCTCGAATCTCAGACTGTCCTCACTGTAAGAAATACTAGATGCAAGTCAAACCGGAAACCAGAGCGAGGAATTATCAGCCTCAGCTGAAACTAAACAGGGCAACCGGAATTGTATGCAGTATATGTACATTATTGCTTATTCGTGATTTTTTTTGTAGTTAATATTTTCACATATTTTAAATGGAAAATATGTAGTTATATACTATTCCATGATTCATTCTAATTGTGAACAAACTCTGTTTAACTGAAGTGAGTTATAAATTCACAATTCAGAAAACGAGGGTTGAATTATGAACAACCTAGAAAACACAAAGACGAAAGAAATTTTGTATATCCGCGTCTACTAAAAGCGAAGGAAATTATCAATGATTTAATTGCTTTTATTCAAGATATTGCAGCATGTTCGTACTTCATTCATACGTTCACACATAGCTTATATATAACTATCAAATGCATTTAAAAGGCATTAGTGATAAGTAGATTTTCAACCCCAAAAAAAAAGCACGACAAATAAAAATTGACAACACCCGCCGATCCCACCCCACGGGAGACCGTATAGCTCAGCCTACGTAAATCCAGTCGATGCTCTGTACTATCCTTAAAAAACACAAATAAATAAATAAAAAAATAAAACTTATCCCATATAAAATACTAAACTTATCAAAACATACGAATAACATATAAATGAAAAATGCATTATGTTACCAATAGTCATTTTTCCCCAAAGATGTTTCATTCAATTTATCTTGGTTATGAAATCAAATCGTTCATCCGGTTTGCCTGTCGTAAGGACAAACCAGTATAACAGAATATAGTAGAAGTGGTGTCAGCGACAGCAATAATAATAATAATAATAATAATAATAGTAATAATAATAATAATTTAATAGCAGAACACAAAAATATCACCACATTTACACGAATGATCCCAATATACCAGCGTTAGATCCCTCCGTGACCTAAAACACAAATCTGCCAATTTTTTAGTTTATTTTAGAAATGTAGACAGAAATAAGGGTTAAAAATATACAGATAGGCTGTAAAAAAATCACCCACTGAGCACATCATGCAGGATCGTTCTTGTCACTAACCGTTTACTGACGGTTTCAGATTATAATACAGATATTTATTATAATAAAATATACCGAATGTGGAGGAAAACTACTCGTGCCGCTATTTGCGTGCCCCGTGGTAAACGGGTCCCCCGGTCCGCCGTGGCTTGGGTTCCATTCGCACTTACCTCCGACACACAGCAGTGACATCTCTTATTCTGGCAATGAGCGCTCCCAGCTGTCTCCTCCCGGCTCCCCGTGTAGCTTTTCGCAGCGATTTGTCGGACACGCGTGGAAATGCAGCCGCTGTCCCTACCCGCACATCACAGTGCAGTGCCGCACGGTATAAACGCGTTATAAGCGGCACCGCAGGGCGCGCCCCCCAGCCTATACGTGGCGCAGAGAGCGTTTCTGGGTGTAGCGCCGGTCGCCTCAGCTCTCCGCTCCCGGACGCACAGCCATCTTGTTCAGCACCGCCGCCGTGAGGACAGCTACGGACCTGACGTCACGGCGGGTCGGTGGGAGGCAGAAGGGATCGGGGCGCCGGATCGGATCCCCGCCGCTCCCCCCTCTCGTGCTTTAACTCCGCCGCTTCCGTTGTCGGCGATCACCATGACGGGACACACCCATAGGCGTTAAAGTTAAAGCGATCACACGCGTTTTAACTCGGAAGCATTCATAAATCCGGGAGCATTACGACATCGGCCTGAATGAAGCATCGCAGACACATGCTGAATGAACCCAGCAGCCAGCCGCTGATGGGGAAAATACGAGCGCCAGCTTCATTTTAATTTTGTTTTTTTTTTTTAAAACAGAACGGCTTTACTGAAACTCACGCCGGGCAATAATCTGTTATGTAACTGAAGAACATCTACATTGATTTCGATGTATTGAACATGTCCTACAAAGTGTACTAGAATGATTTGGCATGGAAAACATGATGCGTCTTACTATAATGAAAAGAAATTAAAACAGATCAATCGTTGCTAAAAATGGCACGCAGTCCGAGTTCCCCCATAGATAGCTTCCGAGTTACCATCAGGCACCTTGTATATATTTTGTATTTTCCAATGAAGCTACATTGACATAAGTAATAATTAACTATTATTAATATTGCATGACTAGATAAAAAATGCAGCACCACGCAAATGTATTGACCCCCCCCCCCCAAAACTAACAAGATTTACCTGAACTACAAATGATACATCATGTATGTATCACTTGTAGTTCAAGTAAATCTTGTCAGTTCTTGTATTCTTCCTGTCAGTATGTTTTATTGCAAATTCATAGGCATGCAGTACACGTTCAGCAGACCTTTTAAAGATAACCAGAAGCTGAAAAATGCTGCCAGCATGAGTTTTCAGCCCCTGTGCCCTGGAAGTTCCAGATGATCGAGTAAAGAGACATACTGCCTTACCGAGGACACAACCGTCTTACAATTGGCCCACCCCCTCATTTTTACTCTCACTGGAAACACTGTTGGTGGGAAGAGGGGCGAAATGAAGATTAAGGAACATTGTATGTAAGCTAGAGATAAACCAATCGAACTGCATGCATTTAGAAGACGGCACACGAGACCCACAGTGCAGGATATCCCGGTAGACACTGTTGGATCAATACAGAGGAAGAAGCGGCTAAGCCTCACCTGGCTGACTGCTAAGGCCGTTCCTGAAAACTCAGGGAGCACACAGAAAGGAGACTGGTGAGGGAGGCCAATAGTCACTCCACAGGATGGTGAGAACGGAGGAGTGAACACGCACCAGGCAACCACTTCAAGAGCACGCCGCATATCGCTGGTCCATACGCAAGGATGGTTAGAAAGAAAACATTTAAGAGCAGGTGTACGAAAGCATGCCCGGAGTTTGCCGGGTACGAGTGCGACACAGCTGACCTACGGGCCTGCGATTATCTTTCGGCTTTTGATTTTCTTTAGAAGGTGCGCTGACAAATAGTTGACGCCGACTTTGAAAATTTTACTGCGACGGAGTACGAGTTTGCAATAAAAAAAAAATTGCGTCAGGAAGAACATGCGCCTGCATCGTTTGTAATTCAGGCAGGTCTCACCATTTTAAGAGGGGGTTCAATACTTCTGCAAGGCACAGTAACAACATTTTAATTACCTAGATAACATAAACGACTTAAGACGTCACCCTGTTGAGTTTGCTTTCAGGTGGGTAAGAAGCAGGGCTGGATCGGCCGTCTGGCATACAAAGCATTTTACAACAGGGTTATGGGTTTGTGGACATTGTGAAATTGATAGCGGGGACCCCAATGTCCGGGGCCTGCTTTTTAAATCCCAGTCCAGCCCTGTTAGACGACATACATAAGGCAGCATTTCGGCAAACATAGGCGAAGGTCCACTTTTATTCAATTTAAATTATCACATTGGAATGTAGAGACAATTTAACCAGAAGCACACATGCTTTAGTCATACATAATGTAACTGACACCTTGCAAAACCCAGATTATCGTGATCAAAATATAGTGTGTTGTTCAACACATATTCATTGACTCTACTTACTTGGCTCATATCTTAGTCTCTTGCTTTCAGAAGAAGCAAAGGAATATACTTATAGAAGACCAAAAGAGAACTATGGAATAAGAATATACATTGTCTGTTAAGTTAGCTCCCGAAGCGGCAATCCCGCATCGGACACATACTGTTCACAAAGGATATTTTGTAGCACATACATACAAAAATCATGTACAATTTGTGTATTCATTCCGGAGACAAAATTCATTACAAACATACTTAATATGACAAGAAATTCATGTTGGACATTTCCTTAGTCACGTAACACACAAGCTGGTCCTGCACTGAATTGTAAACCGGAACCGTTTTGATGCGTTCCGCATCGGTCGTGTTGCTATGTTACATCTGAGTAGTAAAGCCGTACGATGGTGGAGTATCCTCAGTCCCCCTGCTTCGCATAGATCAGATCCCGGTCCAGCACTGCGGCCCAGCGCGTCGCCGCCGTCCTCCAGGCTCCTCAGAGCTTCTCACTGGGTGCAGGTGGGACAAAGCGAGAAGATGGTAAGCGAGGCTCTCTCTCCGAGTGCGTTTTAAGCAGAGTCTAAACTCAGACCACTAAGGTGACCGTCTAAGGCAGTGGTTCCCAAAGTAGGGGTCGCGACCCTCTGGGGGGGTCGTGAGACATTGAGGGGGGGGGGGTTGCGAGATGATTTCCAAGAAATCAAATATTTTTTTTAAACTA
>JAABNY020000032.1:5634399-5648267 GCA_015164015.2 Brevimyrus niger
GTTTTCCAGCAGAGAAGACCTCGTGAATGAGAGAGGTCAGAGAAGAATGGGCAGCTCGTCAACCACTGAAGCAATTATGGAGGCAAAACTGGGTCCTACCATGCAGGGGTGTAGCTACAGATTTAAAGCCTTCATAAAAGCATATCATGTTGGGCCCTTGGAATTGTTCTAGCCTCCTTGTTGGTGTCCCTGGTACCAGTTAATAGCTAGGCGTACCTACTGAGCATATAAAAAGTCCATCACAATAAAGGCAGAATCACAAGTAGACTTCTGTCGGACCTCCAGCTAGGGTCGTCTATTAACAGACGTCACGCGGGAGACTGACCAGGTAGGGGCACCGCAGCCAGGCTGTTGACAAGGGTGTGTTTGATGGCCAGCAGGTGGCGCTGCAGGGCCTTTGTGCGCAGCTCGTCCTGGCCCAGCTCGGCCTCCAGGCGCTCCTTGGCACTGTACATGTCCGCGATGTGCTTCTGCAGCATGCGGTTCTGGTCCTCGAACTCCACGTTGGCTTTGCGGAGGCGCCGCAGCTCCGCCTCCCGTGCTGTGGGCACGGCAACCAGCACCAGCCCATGTAAATGAGGGATATTTTTTAGGAGAACTGGGCCTTGTGATCGGACAATCACGCCCCCGGTTTTTAACTTAACGGTTTTGTTGTTTTCTTGACCAAGCCGAAAAGCTTAACCCAAACCTCCAATAAAGCTCTCGCAAGAGAAAACTTACAGTGCAACAGGTTTCTGATTCGTTTGGTAGATGGACATGGTTCGGTATGTACAGACAACCCCAAAGCTCCTACCTTTATTCTGGTCCAAGAACTCTTCTGTGAAGATGGGAACATCGAACCTGCTGGAGAGGTCTGAGCCCTGCAAATTTGGAGAGAGACGGCAAACTGTCAAAAAGACAACACAGCCTGCCACTACTGAATGACCCGTCCCACCCTGGACATCATGGGTTTGACCCACTGCCTGATGGTAGACATTTCAGGTCCATCATATCATGGACAGACAGACTTAAAGACGGCTTTTACGCCAGAGCCATATGAGAACTGAACACTGCCACACAATGACACCGTTTTGGAACCCATGTGACCAACAGCACAACACGTACAGTCGCGTCTAAAGAACACTGCACTGACTTTCACTTTCATATCTGTGTTTACATTTCATTTGCACTTTGGTACATACATTACGTCAATTCTTGTTTTTATTGTCAGTTCTTGCTTTTATTGTCGGGTCTATTCTTTTATTATTTGCTTATCTATTCATTCGCTTATTTACTTATCTATAATTGTCTTTCGTCCCTTTATTTTTACATAGTTTCGGTGAGGGTGACAGTAGGGGTGGGTTGATGTTATTTATCATATTATTTATGTTTGTAGGAAAAATGCTACATAAATAAATCCTGATTGATTAATTGATAGATATATTTCCTATTGCATTAACAGGCCTCAATGTGCAACATCTCAGCTGCTATTTATATTACAACAATATGCATTCTATTTATATACATAACCAAATGCATTTGCAAATACTATATTTGTATGGGATATTTTTTTCAGTACTTTTTTTAATTGATATGTCCAACTTTGTTGTACATTTATTTGTTGTTTGTGCAGGACTGCTACTCAAATTTGTTGCAATGACACTAAAGGAATCGTGAAAGAAAGAAAGAACAAACTTTGTTAAAATGGTAAAGTACCTTCATTCCAGTTTGCCCAAAACTACTGGCATTGATAATCACAGATGGAAGCTCTTCTGCAAGACATATTAATGAATGACAAAAATTACATCAAGCCGCAGCACTTAAAGTTCTACACAGAAAACATATGACAGCTTAGCAGGTGCAGGATGATAATGGAGAACAGCTGCCGTCCTGCACAGAGCAGGTGTTACGCTGTATAATCAAAAGTTAATCTATTCCTCTGCTAAATTATTTGTGCCAGTGAATGAACTCACACTTTAATGCTGAAACAGGTAGGGCCCCAAATCGGCTTACATTAGGACTGAAAAGCAGAGCGGCGCGGCGATAAGGCAGAGCGACCCTCACCTCTCTTGACTTTTTTGTCCTGGATCTTGGCGCTGGTGATCTGGTAAGCCTCACTCTGCTGGTATTCCCTGAGTTCCCTTGCATATTGCTGTTTCTCCCGCTCAGCTTCATCGAGGTATCGCTGTAATTACACCCAGATCCAAAATGAAGACAGAAACTCCACCCTGCTGAACCTCCACTACACAAGTAGTACTCAAACTTTTTTTTGATGGGGCCATATAGTAGATATTTGTCCTGCTTTCCCCCCCCCCCAACAAACACACACACCCCAAATAGACTTTAGCATACAGCTCAATGAGAAGCATGCACCTATTTTCCTGCACGTGGCTTATCAAAGTCTGTGGAAATTCCACACTGCACGTCTCTATTTTTCTATGTTCAAAAAGTTGCAATTTCAAAATAGGTCTGTAGCCACCTCAAAGCCCCCAAACAGTTTAGTTTCTTTTTCCATCACCTGTGACTAAGGTTGCAAAAGGGGTGGAAAATGTATAGAAACTTTCCATTTTATGGAAAGTTAAGCTGGGGAGAATTTTGGAAATATTCCAAGTTGGAAACTTTCCATAGGAATTAACAGAATAGAATATATAGGAATTCATGGGAAAATTCATACAATTTTGCAACCCTCATGTAACACCCCACAGTTTGAATACCTCTGCTCTACACCCACGCTGATGCACACCCCAAGGATGCAGTCCAGAACATCCACCTTATTTCTTAAGCAGCTTGACAATGCTGCATGTGCTCAGTGGTCCGGCAGGCACACCTGTTTGTCCAGTGGGGCAAGCCGGCTCCACTCGGCACCCAGCCTCTTGGTTATTTCTGGGAAGGGCAGGTCAGGATGCAGGGCACGGATCTGCTCGCGCCGCTCATTCAGGAAGCGCACGTAGCCTGTCACAGGGGCCTTGGGTCCATTAGGCAGTACCTTCTTCCTTTTCTTGCCTTTTGGCCAGCCTCTTTTTTTCACTGGCTGAACAGTCAGGGACAGAATATTCTGTCCATGTTCCGGATTAAAAAAAAAAAAAGGTTAGAATCGAGCAACCAAACAAAGGAATTCAAGCAAATTGTTACGTCGTGTTTGTGTCCCCTAACCCATGTTACTATCTGTTAAATTATAAAACAGCATCTTTCACTGCAATAAAAATAAGCACACTTTATTTATGATTTAGTGCAGGGGTGGGCAATCTCATCTGCAAAAGGCCGATGTGTATGCAGGTTTTTGAGCTGTTTAAACCCAGGAGGTGAGGACTCTTCAGTCAACCAGTCCTCTAATTAGTGACCTAATTAGGGAGTTGCAGCAAAAGCCGGTTAAGATTGCGGATAAGATTGCCCATCCCTGCTTTAGTGCATTGAAGCCCTGCGTGTGCGTGAGGCATTCTTGTATATTGTAATGCAACATGCTTTTTGCTCTTGCCTCTTCTTGGGCCGAGTCCTGTGAGCTGGTGCCACGGGGAAGGGGAGCCTCGCTCTGTTCCTGTTTCACTCCCCCCATGACCAGCATCCCCCTATTCAAGTTGGAGCTACAGGAAGATCCGGAAGAGAAATCAATACCATAAGATGTTAGAGGGAAATAACGAACACCCAAACGTTTGTAAATATTTTAGAAATATATACTTTTAGACTTCCCTTTCATCCCATACTCACTCAGTCTGCTGGTGTTTAGTGCTTTGAGACATGTCTAGGTCACAAAACCTGAAACAATTATATAGAACGCAAAACGCTAATCTCCATTCTTGCGTTATTAACCAAACAGTAGAAATAAAGTTGACGATCCCCCCCTCCCCCAATGGGATAAAGGTATTGCGGTAAATGCACGTTTACAATACTTGCAATGTCTATTTGTTCGTTTAAATAGAGAAAACGATTAGTGAGTCCAACTTAGTTTAAACGACAAAATGCTGGCGAGTTAACTACTGAAAATAGCAAAGAAAACCAATTTAAAAACCATATCATCACCACGTCTGGGTGTTTGTGCATGCAAATATTATCGGAATGTTTCTGTTTCGTTTCTAAATTATTCAAACTTCTTAACTATCAGACAAGCAAGACTAACAGACAAAGAAGCGTATTTTTATAGTCGTTCAGACGACGACAGGGAGAAGCACACGTCATCATTTAGCGAGAAACTGCTAAACCTGTGTATATCAAACACATTTTATTGAATGTAATAGTTTTAGACAGGTAAATACTAACAAGTTACATGTACGCTTACCTCGTCAATACTACCTTTCGCGTCTCAACCAAACGAGGATCAATAGGCCCGCCCACGACAAGCATTGATTGGCACACACAAACGCTGGTTTAATACCATTTCCGCCGACCGACTGTAAAGTTCGGTTGCATGTCTTTTACACGTATTAGTACAATGATTTAACAGTAATATGTCGATATTACTCGTACTGAGTCGCCTCATTTTTCGGAAGCATTGCTATGAAGCAAATTTGAGCATTTATGAAAATAATATTTTTACATATATACCTAGATTGCAAATGATCATAATGAGGGCTTTATAATGGTAGTTATTCATGACTTAAGATTTGTGCAAAGCAACGTACAGTCAGCATAAGACCACACAAACTTAATGAAAGATGTAAAATAAAATGATAGAGGTAAAAAAACACTAGTCGGTAGGAACAGTAAATGTTTTATACTCTTACTCCACATAATGCATCAAAGGTTATTAGATGTTATCTCAGTTGTCATATACAAAGGTCTACAGTAATAAAACACAAAAATTATATTAGTTCTGAATGAGGGACTATCCAGTCATTCAAGGATAAAAAGCAGTACATTACATGGTGAAATGTTGTTTTAAGTGGTGCATTTTTGATAAGTGGAGGAAGGTTCTGGTGTCGTTAGCATGAAGGAGAGACTAGGATCAGACTCCAAGTTCAGATTTTGCATGTATTCAAGCGGTTTATTATTGTGTAACACAATGAAATTCTGCCTATTGTGTTGCACATTACCAACATAACGTATCGCACGTATTTGGTGAGTTGGTAGTCCTAAAGTCCACAATGATTCCTTTGGTTTTCTTGGTGTTTAAGACCAAGTTGTTGGATCTCAGAATCAGAATCAGCTTTTATTCGCCCAAGTGTGCTGGGGCAGCTTGATATGCTCTTGTGCACAGACAATAAGCGACACTATACAAACAATAAATTACGATGTACAAGAAACACAAATGTGAAAAATTATAAATATTATAAATATACACGCATGGGTAACACTGGGCAATTTTAAGGTGCGAGATAGAGTGCAAACAGGGGGGAAATTGACATAAGGCAGATGACAGCTTAGTTCTTTATGAGGGTGATGGCCTGAGAGAAGAACCTGCTCCTATGTCTGGTGGTTTTTGTAAACAGAGTTCTGTGGCGCCTGCCAGGGGGGAGGAGCTGGAAGAGATTGTGTCCAGGGTGTGACGGATCTGAAATGATTTTGACTGCTCGTTTCCTAGTCCTTGATCAGTACAAGTCCTGGATGGAGGGCAGGGGGGCACCGATGATTTTTCCTGCTGTCTGAACAGTCCGCTGCAGTCTGTTCTTGTCTGTTTAGTGGCTGCTCCATACCAGACTGTGATGGAGGAGCAGAGGACAGACTCAGTGACTGCCGTGTAGAATTGGATCAGCAGCTCCAGTGGAAGACTGTGCTTCCTCAGTTGTCTTAGGAAGTACATCCTCTGCTGGGCATTTTTTAATGATGGAGGAGATGTTGGTCTCCCACTTCAGGTCCTGGGAAATGGTGGTACCCAGGAACTTGAAGAACTCCATAGTAGACATCGGGCTGTCTGATATGGTGAGGGGGAGCAGTGTTGACGGATGTCTCCTGAAGTCCACTGTCATCTCTACAAGTCCACTGTCATCTCTGTGAAGCAGCTGTAAGATTGTAAGTTCATAATGATCTCTATTTGGTGTGAAGGTTTGATGGGGAGCCTGTTGGTAGAATGTAGGCAGGGGCACCGTAATCAGGGATAATTCCAATAAAATGATTTCAAGGGCCCAGGAGTGACGGGGGGGGGGCTTAAAAAATTGCAACATTATTTGATTGGTTTGGGTTGGGGGCCAAATATGTTTTCATGGGGCCCAAAATTTCTAGCCACACTCCTGAATCTCATATTAATATATAAAAAAAATGAATTAGTGTTGCAGTGTTGCATGGTAGCAGAACAGGCTACATAGAAAACTCCAGAAAATTCAATCAGTTAAGAACTGGAAATGTTCATTTGTAAACGAGATATTCCCCTTCTACATTTTGGAAACAACTATCCTTTATTTAGTTTTTGTATAATCCATTTTAAGGGGGGGGATTTAAATACTTTTTACATTTTTAAAATCTTAACCTTAAGTCATGCTTATAATGTATTAGCAGTGTACCGCCGCTAAGTGGGGGCATTCGGAAATTGTGAACAATTCATTCATAAAGTAATAGTAGGGAATAAATTTGTGTGGATGGGGTTCCCCCTCCCGGGTCAGGCCGTATTTGTGCAGCCTCCGCTCTCTGGGAGCCGCATCCCGCTCCGGATTCCGGGGGATGCGCTGCTGTGTGTATTTATTTCACTCCGCTCCGCAGTGCTCGAAATCCAAGATGGCTGCGGGGGAGAGCGGTGCGAGAGCTCCATGTCTCAGTTTCTCGGCACCCGGGCCTTTGGGCAACGTTCAGCCGAGCAACAGCGCTCATTCTTCTCCGGCCAGCAACGGGGCATCGGCGGGAGCGACTGGAGGAGCGCAGGGGGCCATGGGGCACTCTAACCCCCAGCCGGGCCGAGGTACCGGAGGAGGCGCCGGCGTTGCTTTAGGCGCTCCGCCGAACACGCGCAACCCTAGCCAGGCATCGGCGGCCCAGAACGCGCCGGCCGCTGCGACAAACATGACGGCGGCGGCGGCAGCGGCGGCAGCAGCAGCATCGGCCGCTTCTCCGGCAGCCGCAATCGCGACGCCTCCCCCGGTGCCGGCCGCTCCGCCGTCGGCCGCCGTCTTGGTTTACCGAGAGCCCGTCTACAACTGGCAAGCGACGAAAAGCACCGTCAAGGAGAGGTTCGCCTTCCTGTTCAACAACGAGGTGCTCAGCGACGTGCATTTTTTAGTGGGAAAAGGGATGGGTGTGCAGCGAATACCCGCGCACAGGTGAGCCCCTTTACACACTTTCACTTATATTGCAGGGGCAGTATAGCTATATCGATTCTGCACAAACTAAGGCTAAACTAAATTATTCTCGTCTCGATGAAAACATCATGCAGATATTATTTGAGAGGAAGGTTGCAATGCATCATACTGCAAGTGAGTTAATAGCACAAGCTGATACTTTTGTTGCTGATAGTCAAGATGAAATTTAATTAATATCCGTTATTAGTTGCCCGGCAATAAATTGCCTTAGCATATATAATTTTTTTTTTTTATTGCGTCGGATGAGGAATGTGATCCGTACCTAATCTGTGCACCACACACAGGTTTGTTCTGGCAGTTGGCAGCGCGGTGTTCGATGCCATGTTCAATGGGGGTATGGCCACGACCTCTACTGAGATAGAGCTACCTGACGTGGAGCCGGCCGCTTTCCTCGCGCTTCTCAAGTAAGATCACATTAAAGAAGGACGCAATCTCCCTGCAGTAACTTGTGCTGTACTCTCACCTCCCAGGTTGTTAATATAGCTGTTTTTTGCTTTACGAATGTGCAAACTTTTCCCCCACTAACTCCTAAAGTGATCCTGGCTGTGTACTGTAGGATGTTACCCGTCTGACCCGTGGATGTCGCGCCTGCAGGTTCCTGTATTCGGATGAAGTGCAGATTGGGCCTGAGACGGTGATGACCACGCTCTACACGGCAAAGAAGTACGCTGTGCCGGCTCTGGAGGCCCACTGCGTGGAGTTCCTCAAGAAGAACCTGCGTGCTGATAATGCTTTCATGCTGCTCACGCAGGTAAGTGTCTGCGTGACGTGTTTTTAAGGAATGCTATTGTGCTAAATATCCTGTATCGCATAGCTGGATTTTTCGGTTAGCAAGATAACGTGTCGACTTTAAGGTAGTCTGTGCTAAATGTAAGTGAACTAAGAAGGTAGTTTTAAACTGCGGTGTCTTGAATCTGACGCGTTGTATAACCAACAAATCTTGCTTCATGATGGAAGCCCTTGATTTGACAGGCCTGAGGCTTGCTCATCTCATCAGTTGTCTTGAATTTGCACTCTGTGACCCAGTCACGTGCTGATTAGTGTGTTACGCAGAGTAGTGTCACGTGGGAGCCATATTTCACGGTGACCGCAATTGTACGCTAATGTGATGATGTCACGGATCCGAACGTCACCCATTGTTTTTATTGGTGCGCTTCTTAGGCCCGGCTCTTTGACGAGCCTCAGCTGGCCAGTCTGTGCTTGGAGAACATAGACAAGAACACGGCAGACGCCCTGGCGGCCGAGGGCTTCACAGACATCGACTTGGGTACTGCAGCTCGAACCCGCTGCCCTGCAGATGTGCATGTGCCTTGTCTGAGCGTAGCCGCTCTGTTCCAGCCCTCACATTCACTAGGCTGGGTCTCTACAACCTTTTGTTGTCTGTGGGCCGGTTTACGTTGTGCCAAAATTTCGTGGACCGGTGAGATGGGTGGGGTGGATCCCTGAAGATGATATTTGCTGGGTGGAATGTGCACAAAAAATATGAGACAATCACCTGTTTTTGTTGATCAGTGCTGGGACAATTTGGGGAAAACCTGTAAAATATGGGATGTGTGGCAAATCAGTCTCCAGCATTTTGTGGCCTGGTGAAATATTGACTGAAGACCGATACTGGTTCGCAGAAAGGGGCTCAGGAACCCCTTCTTTATGTCCGCAAAACTGATGTTGTTTTTCCTTGCCCAGACACCCTGGTGGCCGTGTTGGAGAGGGACACCCTGGGTGTCAGAGAGGTGTGCCTGTTTGCGGCAGCCGTCCGCTGGGCGGAGGCAGAAGCCCAGAGGCAGCAGCTCCAGCCCACACCGGAGAACAAGCGCAAGGCGCTCGGCAAGGCCCTGGCTCTCATCCGCTTTCCGCTCATGACCATCGAGGAGTTTGCCGCAGGTATGCCCGTCTGCCTGCCCGGCGCCCAGTGGTCTAACCTGGCAACCACAAGACTCCCAAACGGTGCCTTTCCCCTGGCATACGGGAACCAGGCTGCATCTGACCCGCCCCACGAAGAGTCTAGTTACAGCCCGGTTCCGGCTCACTTCGGTTTTCCACTGCATGAGGGTCGGCTCGGTAAACGCGTCGCTGGGTTTGGAGAACGACAGTGACGCGAAACAGAAGGGGGGCTTATTTACTGTTAATACAACGTACATCATGATTCACTAAGTGCTGTCTTGTTCTGTGATCACAGATCGCTGGTACTTCCATGCATTCCCACCAGTCGGGTTGTGGTGACTCAACCAACTCGCTTTAGACATGCTTTCGTCATGCTTTCAGACCTGCTAGTAAAGCAGGGTCATGCCAGCACGGGCACAGCTTGGGTATAGCTCGTATAATTTACAATGGAAAACTGCCTCTTCGCGGTTCAGCTCGGTTCTTGGTGGCAATGGAAAAGCACCATTAGTCTGTCCTGTGCTTCACCCGACCCCATCCCCAGGCCCTGCTCAGTCCGGCATCCTGACGGACCGGGAGGTGGTCAGCCTATTCCTGCACTTCACGGTGAATCCCAAGCCGCGCGTGGACTTCATCGACAGGCCGCGCTGCTGCCTGCGGGGGAAGGAATGCAGCATCACGCGCTTCGGCCAAGTGGAGAGCCGCTGGGGCTACAGCGGGACCAGCGACCGCATCCGGTGCGGAGCGCGACGGCGGCCGCCGGAGCCGCCCCCGTGACGCAGCTCACAGATGTGCGGATCTCGCAGCTAATAACACGCGTTCCATCTGGCTGCACACAGGTTCTCGGTGAATCGCAGGATATTCATCGTTGGATTTGGCCTCTATGGCTCAATACATGGACCTACAGACTATCAGGTTAACATACAGGTAAAGCTCACCTACCATTCGTACTAGCATGTGTGCTGTAAGTAATTAAAAAAAAATAATAATAGTGATGGTAACTTATTTAGTAGTGATGTTGGGTTATGTGACAAACTTCCTTTGTGATTAGATTATAGTCAAATCCAAAGAGTGGCTATCCTGTGGACCTAGGGGTTAGCGATTTGGATAACGAGCGTGAACTGAACATAAATATTGCTGGTAATATGCGAGTGAATTGCTTAGCATTTCCGGTAATTCAATCATGACTTTAGCAGTGGAAAAAACAAACGTGTGGTTTGACATCTACACTCTACTTATCGTCTTTAAGACGATGGCAAACGGTACTAAAGTGGGCAAGAAGCGTCTATAAAGACACTTGGAGGAACAGGGTGACTGCTTTGTGTAGAGGGAATATAATGTAGCTGATTTACATTATGCTGGTGGTGTTTCCACGCACAGATCATTCACACAGACAGCAACACAGTGCTGGGCCAAAATGACACTGGCTTCAGCTGCGATGGGTCTGCAAACACCTTCCGCGTCATGTTCAAGGAGCCAGTGGAGATCCTTCCCAACGTGAACTACACGGCTTGTGCCACGCTCAAGGTACGCTACTACCGCTCCTTAGAGAGCCAAGCATCAGTGCAGACGGCGCCTTTCCTACCCCATTCAGAGCAGACTTTACAAAATAATCACAGACATAAATCGAGACATTTATTCCCCGGAAACCGACCTAGCTATACTGTTTGTTAATTAATGCACCAGGCTTTGTAGTGGATATATAAACTAAACTAAACTAAAAAGGTGTGCATGGCCATTTGGTTTGTTTGTCGTGCAAGTATGTGTTTTAAGAAGGTCTTCTTTTTTCTTTTTTTTTTGGTTTTTCTCAGTCTGGCTAAATTTCTGCTCGTAACTTATTAGCACTCGCTAAACCAATGGTAGTCAATCTTATCCAGAAAGGGCTGTTGTGCATGTGGGCCTTTGCTGCAGTTCCGTAGGGGTGTCGAGTGGCTCGGCACGTTAAGCCTCTGTGCCCGTGATTACCTCTGCGGCAAACTATTTAATGATCGAAACTGAAGATTTGTACGGTTGTCACATGCATGAATGTACTGGCACACGAGCGGTGAGATGACATTTGTCTCGCAGTCTGGAGTAGTGACAGACGAGGTAGGAGGATAACAAAAACGTTACTAGCACATGCAACTATAGAAATGTGAAGAAAGTTGCAGGGAAATATTTGAAGTGCAGGTATCTGTTGCTTTAACCGGTAGTTGGTGGTTAAGGATCAGCACGGTTGCATCTGGTACAAGTCGAGGATCAACCTCTCCCTCTTTTCAGGGTCCAGACTCTCACTACGGCACCAAGGGCATGAGGAAGGTGACCCACGAGGCCGCAGCCACGGGCACCAAAACCTGCTTCACGTTTTGCTATGCAGCGGGCAATAACAATGGCACCTCTGTGGAAGATGGTCAGATTCCTGAGGTCATCTTTTACACATAATACCCAGAGCACCCCCCCCCCCCCCAAGCTCCTACATGACGACCTTTGTGGGATGTTTGTAGTGTAGTGACCCTGTACCCAACTCATCAGCTCTGTGCCCACGGACGACGGATGTAAATACCAAGGGGCGACCGCTGCGAGGGCGCGGTTGACGAGCAACGATTTAAGACTTTTCTGGCACACAGACCTCCCGAGACATTATTTTGACGGAGTGACCGATGGACTGCTGACTGAGCATGTACTCGATGAGTTGAGGTTAACATTTCGGTGGCTGGAGACAAGTTAATTCCACGTTTTGAGTCTGTAAATGCAGTCGGTTGGTCATCCAGTCAATTTTTGATTGTACGCCTAGTATTTTTCGTTTGATGTGGAATGCATAACCGTGACATTCCTTGCGTCCTAAATCCCAGCCTGCGGCCTCTACCATGTTCCGCAGCCCCCCGCCGCCGCCGCCACACCCTAACAGGCTCACTGCTGTTGCTCATCAGTTTGTCGCTCATCTGTTCCATCACACGTTCTGATTGGTTGCACTAAAGCACTTTTGAACACGGACTTGGCCACAGACAATCACCGTGGAACGGCAGTCGTGTGACGTCTTACTCTTAGTTTTTGTCAAATGAGAAGGTGGTTTAGGTGTGTTTCATCTTCCCGGTAAGCATTTCCTGCTTGGATTTTATGAGTATAGTTTAAACATCTCTAATCCTATACATGCGGATCACTTAATGTATCTTGCATAACTTATTTAGTCTTGTGCATGAACCTAGTTTGCCATTTTCAACCAAAGTGTTTTATGGCTGTGTAATAAAGACCTTTATGCGCTTGATTCCCTGAACTGCTGGAGGCAGACAGACTTACCTGCCTCATTCTCATGGTGTGGTGTATTAACACATGCCTACCTGGAGCAAAACTAGAGCAAAAGAGAGACTGAAACAGACATGAAGTAGAAGTTCCTGCAAGACCAAGTGGGGTGGGGTGGGACCCAGCAGAGAGACTGGGCCAATGTGCATCCAGCATGGAGTGAAAGTGACACTGGCTCAGCCAATCATGTCCCTGTAATATCTAAGGTGTGCTTATGGTAGAAATGTTGTAGAAATATGTAAATATTAAGCACAAACATTAAAAATCCTAAATGAAAAGTCAGCCTGCTCAGTGACATGAACGTTGAAGCATTATTTGACTTCTCTGAATTGGTGTCTTGCCATATACTAGTGAATGTGTATTTTGCAAACCCAGTTCCTGATGGCTGTAGTGTATGTGGAGGAAGGTATTTTGAGAATAAAATACTTTCTGATATCAAGGTACCAGCAGGAGTCTCCATGGCGTAAATTTAGGCTGCTTTAGACACTGACAAATAGCTCTACTTCCAAAATTTGGCACGATCCTCTGAAGCATGATATTCTCAGAACAACTCACTTGAACTGTTCTATTTGGGGGTTCTTAAAATAAACGCTGCCTACATCCTTAGAGAGCCAAACATCAGGGCAGATGTTACCTGTCTCACCCTATTCAGAACAGACTTCAAACGATAAACACAGACACATAAATCGAAACATTTATTCCTAGGAAACCAACACAGCTATACCGTTCATTAATGCACCAGGATTTGTAGTGGATATATAAACCAAGTTGACCGGCCAGGTTATTAGATATATTTTAGCATCGCCATGCCAAACTGTTCCATTCTTCAAGTTTTCAGTATTACAATAAGAAATAAGTGCAGTAAGTAATCACTGATTTATGTGGGTTCCCTGTACATATGGAGGGATATTTAAAAACATGACTGATCTTAAAAGTGACCAAATGGTATTACCACTGCATGGCATTTACCCTTCTCGCGAATAAACACATTTCATGAACATTTAACGGAGATGCATGAATACCTTTAACGCACGTCAAAGGCTCGTCATCGGAACTGCCGCGTGGACCATGGCAGTAACAAATCGCCACCCTGATTCCGAGACGCTAATGTAGAACACTCGACATGCCCCATTCCGAAGTCATAGTACAGAGTTGTGGCCTAATTTGTTAGCAGACACTTGCACCAGTGTCCCGTTGCGATGTAAAGGGGGCTAAGAGTATAATACATAACGATGTGCAACGCTGTACAATCCATCTCTCACTTTAAATGCATTTAAACTGAGCACAGGATATTCCTCAAGGTGCCAAACCAGTTATTTACACCTAGCATTAAAGATTTTAATAAAGACTTAAAATTTGCTTCCACTTCAATTTGGCAGTAACTATAAGTGCTCCTGATATCCTGTACAGTACCGTCCTTCTCTGGTGAAGGGGTTGGGGGGGGGGGGTAGAGGAGCGCAAGATGAGTTTTACAACTTGTCCAGGAAGTTGTCGAGGGCGGGGATGCCCTCC
>JAABNY020000032.1:5661939-5675275 GCA_015164015.2 Brevimyrus niger
TCTATCTATCTATCTATCTATCTATCTATCTATCTATCTATCTATCTATCTATCTATCTATCTATCTATCTATGTATTTATTTTCTTTTGGTTTCACAGGATAACATTCTACTCTGGAAAAAAATAAATAATGTAAATAACTGAGGGTGTTGTGGAAAAGAATAAACAAATTAATTATGTATGGAGACTTGTCTGAACGTTTGTTTTTTCCATTAAAGTCCACTAGCATTTGTCTTGTTTTGAGAGTCGAGGTCAACCCCCCCCCCCCCCCCACCAACAGGGTAAAGTGACCCCCAGACCAGCATGTTTCCTGCTACCCGACACCACTAATGCAAGACTGAAAAATCAATGCAGCACTTAAGTAAAAAGACACGTACAAATTAGAGTATTCACTCCTTTTTATAGCTTTGTGGGGAAAATGAAAAATAATAAATCATGCAAAAGAAGGAAAGAAGAACCTTGAATTAGAGCAAAACTAACTTTATATCTCACCAAAAAATGGCCATTTTCATGTAAAGAATTTTTGTATGGATCTTCTTACCGATAAAATCATTGTTCAAATTTCATACCTAAAATGTTCATTTGTAGGACTTGTATTTGTAGGTTTTAATGCTACATAGCATAGTATTCAGCAGGAAATACGGCTTATTAGCTAGGAGCTTATATTTATCCACTATTTAAAAAGATACATGCATGTGGGAAGATATGGATTATTTACTCTGCTGCCTATGAAAGAGTTTATTCCAGCTTTGGGGGGGGGGGGGGATTCCATTTGTGTACAAGAGGGATATTACCTGAACAGTCTTGAAGATAGATAGATAGATAGATAACCATTGAAGCCTATTTTGGACTGAATTGAACTGAATTCTAGAATTCTAGAAATGTTTATATTTGGTGATCAGCAGTGTGGTTTTTCCAGAAAAAGTCAAACCTGACACTAGAGATCCGCCCCTTTTATAGTGGTCATTATTCTAGAGGGTTATATTATCAATCAATGACCTTGATTGTTTAAATCATGTATTTCATAGAAGTAGGACTGTATTGTTTGCAAAATAATGCTGTAATCATGTATCACTACAAGCATGTAGTAGTACAGACGCTCTCTGGGTTACGATGGGGTTACGCTCCAATTGTAAAGGAATTTTACCAAAAAAAAAAACCAAACAAACATTTTTTTAAAATTATATTCAAAAAACAAACAGAATCCTTCGTCACCAGGAACTGAAACTCCATGGCAACCAGCCTTGCCCAGTGATACGGTTTCAGGTAATCTGTGTCACGATTACTTGTCTTGAGCTGCATGTACCTTTATCTTTCTGATTTAGGAGGGAAAACATGCAGAACGAGGCCCTTTTGCCCCCCCCCCTTGCTGACCTGTTTGACTTGTGGCAGGTCTTCGCCCCTGCATCTCACGTATCGTGGTACGATGGTGTGTCTCCGTGACCCTAGCTGGACCTACGGTGAGGGCACTGTCTTTTGTCGCTGTGGATGCCAGGGCTTACAGATGGCGGTGCCGTTCTCTCCGCACCCTGCCAGGTGGCTGTGATTGCTTGCCGGAATACCCCCGGTGTTCACCCTCCCCTCATGAGGACGCCCCCGCTGAAGATCCCCACCTCAGTCAGATGGCTGGTCCCCCCCTCCCCACGTGAGTCCTCAAAGAAGGCAGCGCCTGGTTCTCGGTCTTGCACCCGCCTCCTTCGGACGGGGCCGGGCCCAACTTCTCTGGGGATCTGCAAGCTGCAAAGAAACTCAGGCTCCAGAACTCAGACATACAATAGAAATCATCATGTATCAACCAATACAAATAATACATGGCAAAAAAATACAAGATCGTTCTGTTGTTTCGTAGTGAATGCTGTGTATAGAATAGGATAGTGGTCTAGTGAAACTCCCATCGCTACCTCTGCTACCTAAACCTGGGGGCCACAGCAAAGGGGCACCCCCCTATAGCACCTTGGAGTTAGGGTCCTTGCTCAAGGACCCATGAACACGTGACCCAACATTGGCTTTGTTCCAGCGACATTCAAATCTCAAGGCAGAGAGACTTACCAGCAGAACCACAATGCCAGCATACTCTATTGGCAACTGTAGGATAATGTAAAAAAACTAATATTGTATGCCAGGGATACTCTATTTTTCCCCAAAGGTCCAAATTGTATCAGCCACAAAAAGCTATGGCCCACTATTTTAGGGGTCCACCTTGGTAAATAGTGCTGATCTGTGGGATGGGGGAGGGCAGGTCGATTAAATGGTCTAGATTATATTGTGCTTCTGTCAGGATGTGGACTAGAGTCTGCCACGCAGTACCCTTGTTACATGCTAAACTAATTAAACTGGCAATTTAAACACTGGACTGGAATAATAGTCTTAGGTGACTTATTCCAAACATTAATTTAGATTATGTGTGTGTCCTGCTTGGGGTAGCATCCCATCCAGGGTGTTCTGTGCTTACCAGCTCCAACAATATCATATCGGACGATGAACTTGTACTTGTAGTTTTGCCCAGATCACTGGCACTTTGGCTGCTTCTTACTGCTTCCTGGAAAAAGCCAAGCTTGTGTGTCATGGAAGTCAAGGGGACTGTCAAGAATTTGGAGAATAGCATTGTGCCACGTAGCGCTAGTCCTCCTCCTTCAGTGAACTTTTGGGAAAGTAGTTCAAAGTCACTGTTAGCTTCAGCCCATCGGCAGGGAGCAGGAGAAGCTAGTGACCAAAGAGGGACTGGCTCTGCCCAAGCAGCCTTCCCCCCTCCAAGGCATTCAACAATGGACTGCTCCACACTCCCAACCAATCAAACACGAGCTACTCAGGATCCCATCGTTCAAAGCAGTCCGCCTTTACCCAGCCAGGTGCTGCAAAGACTAACCCGGTCTGAGCATTTCCCCAATGCTGCAATGGTGCAATTATGCTCAACCTAACTTGGTCCATGCATTAATTTCCTTTGATAACTGGCTAGGGCTCATCTCACAAGATTACAGCAGATACTTCTGAGCTGAAAATTTAATGAAAGGACAATGCTGTGTATTAATATTACATAACACTTTTGTCAGGGGAATGTGTAAAAAGAAAACTCTCAGAAGCTTTGATCTCACATATCTCACCTACTGTATAGTTGTTTCTCCATAATTCATTCCCATGCAAAATTCGAACAATTTCCCCATATTTACCAAGTCTGCATCCAAATGATGGTAATCTCATACAGAACATAAAAGAACACTGTGTGTGTGTGTGTGTGTGTACATGAATGTGTGTGTGAGTGTGTGTGTGTGAGTGAGTGTGTGAGTGTGTGTGAGTGTGTGTGTGTGAGTGAGTGTGTGAGGGTGTGTGTGTGTGAGTGAGTGTGTGAGTGTATGTGAGTGTGTGAGTGTGTGTGAGTGAGTGTGTGAGTGTGTGTGAGTGTGTGTGTGTGAGTGAGTGTGTGAGGGTGTGTGCACTGTAGAAATGCAAATCAGATCCAGCAGCAGGAAGCTTCCAAGCACTATTGCTCTGTCATGTTTCACATTTCTTTCTCCGTAGAGCAAAGGATTCGTGGAAAGCAGACAGTCAGAGCAGCGATGATTGTCTTCCACTGACATCAGAGGACAACATTTTAAAGGGTACTAAATTCTGCACATAAAGTTCACCCAACAAAGGACTTTTGTGTAAAATCTCATTTGTATATTTATCTTAAAATGTAGTAAGTAGTGCTGTTCATTTTCCTTTTTTTGGACTGTAAAGAACTCAGGTAACCGCATCTGCATCCTTCACCTTCATAATAAACTCTATGAATGAACCTGTATCTTGTGAACTTCTAAATCAGTTCATGTCTTTTCCAAATGCAGTTCCTTCCACCCCCACTGGACTCCCCTGTTACGGATGCGGGACACTAGCGATGGGCTTACGGGGATTAAGCTTCAGCTTTATGATGTGAGACAGTATCCGGCAGAAACCCGAGAAGTCTTCTGACCCTTGAACCGCCCTCGCTTTTGCAAGTTCTCGCCCTCTGTCTGACGAGCCGGTCCTTAACAAGACTCTCGGAGTGACGCGAAACCAGCTGTCCACCTAAGACAAAAAGAAGAAGCAGATTCAGTGCGTTGATGGCCTGGAGGACAGGCAATAAGAACCACATCGCGGCACCTATCTGCAGATAAATAGATAGACACATCCACATGGATATAATGCACAATGTTCAGTCCAGATAAGACTGACAGGCGATGGATAGTCATTGAACATTATGACATGTGAAACAAGGGTCACCATTTATATTGACAAAGCATGTCAGACACAAATTCAGAAAAAAAGTAATTGCTGAAGGAATAAAAAAAAAAATATTGCAATGTAAGTCACAATCAGAGAGATACACGGCAGGATTCTTCCGGAGAATTTCTCCTTCCTGGGTTAAAAAGAGCTGAAAGACCAACCAAATGTAATCTTTGCACAAGCATTAAGCAGGTGATTCCAGCCCACAGTAATTCCACTTTAGTTACATAGGCAGCTGTAATTGTCTCGCCGTGGGAAGTCAAGCATGATTAGGACTGGAAATGTAGGGGGGCAACTGACTGGAGGGTAATGGGATGTGTCTGCTTGAGGGGGGGGGGGGGCGACAAGCAGGAGTTGCTGAGGAAGGACTTCCAGGTAGACGGGCAGGATGTGATGGATTTCTTGTTATCCGTTTTACAGCGGCACCAGCGCCTCGTCCCAGAAGACCTTCTGTGATGGTGAACGGGCCCAGGAGAGCAGCGGATCTGGTGAGCGCTCCAGGACGACAGAAGCAAGCAAGAAGATCCAGTAATGGCCATATAAAAACCCTACCACCCTGTGTTGGGCATTTCAGGTCCGGAAGCTACAAATCCAGACCGAGATTTTGTTTCTACCAAGCAGTTGAGCATGAGGAGTCACAGTCACAGAGCACTCAGCTGGCCGGCTGAAACAAAATCATGGTCTGGATTTTTTAGCACTTATCTGGAGACTGATAAGTGCGTAGTCAGTGTAAAACACCACTTTAAACCCGATGCCGGCGTGGACAGACTTGTTGCACTTTTGCTGCTATAAGCTCAGGTCTACAGCCAGGCTGGCCAGCATGGACACACTGACACAACTGACACATGTGCCAAACCACTGATCCCACATCAGTTACATAAAGTCACGGGGCTGTTAAACAGGGACGGGCTTTTCATAAACCATAAGCCTTGCATGGACCATCAACCTGCATTGTTCGACGGCACATTAATACTGCAGGCCAGAAGTGAAAACCTGCATGGAAAGAGATTAAGATCATAATAAATGGCTGTGGATTTTGTGACTGCTACATTAGCAGCGCTGGCCTGTTATACACTCCGATAAATTAGACTTCTGCGCATCAATAGGTAAAATATGCTGAATTTATATGTATACAGAGCTCTGTAAATGAATAGGAGACATAGCGTTTAGAATTAGCCACAGGTTATGTAAGAGATATTTTATGCATTTCAAAAACGAAGCCGTCGGCTTGTCTACTTTAGCTCATTGCTTATTCATTTTCCATTTATATTAATTTATTTTTAAAACATGATTATATAACTGAGAGGTGTTGCAGGTAAACAGGTCCAAAAAGATGGAGTAATCCGACATGACGATGACAGAGCGGTCATACCACGGTTTGGCGCCTCCAAAGAGCCACCCCATTGGCTGGCTGGTAGACAAATCGCAGGGCTGGAAAACACCGAGGTAAGCAAAGATGAAGGAGGTCATGGACCCAAAAGGGAAAGACAAAGTACCTGTCTACAAGGGTACAAGTGTTTTCATGAACATGCTCCGTGCAGGCTGCCTGTTTACAGTATCAATCCCCCCCAGAGTGATCAAATGCGAGAGCGTCTAAAAATAATTCAGCCGGGAGGGTGGTGGGGGGCCATTTAGCACATTAAAAATTTGTTAACCATCTGTGAACCTTTTTTAATTAGCTACAGTGTCATCATGGGGATAGAGAGCAGGAGAGGTACTGGCCTGAGCAGAATCTAGAAGGTTCTGCAGTGATTGCTTATGTGTTTCCACATGATGGAAGATATAACTGTACAGGGGGGCGGTATGAAATACAGGCTTGGACTCACTCTGAGCTCATCCACATGCTTCACTCCACATCATCTATCTTCTCTTTGAGTGAAGGACCTCAGTATGGTGATCGATGTTTTCATTGTTAAATCTCATTCCACTCCTTGATTCTCAATTTTGACATTTAATTTCATCTGCAGTGCATCTTTGTTGTGACCCTGTCTTGATAAATGGGTGTTAATATATACTGTATAGGGCTCTGGAAAAAAATAAGAGACCGGTCTATATATTTTTAAAAATCTGCATCTCCAGTCCTGATTTAATTCCGGCACAGGCTGCTTCCAGGCTCAAAGCTTTTAAGACAGCAGTAAACAGGAAGAAGGTGAACCAGGAGACACTGGGAACAACCAGAAACCAGAAGGGTAGAGGGCAGAAGCAGCTTTTTATCCTGCAGTGCCTCACAAAGTGGACCTTAGGTGACCTTCAAAAAGAAATGGGACACATTTAGTGGTGTGAAGTGCACGGCTAGGACAATCAGAACAGGACTGAAGACCCATAAGGCAAGGAAGAAGCCCTTTATCAATGAGATACAGGGAAGAGTCAGACTGGAGTTTGGAAAGAAAAAATACACATTTTACACGTATACATCATACAGGCACATAACCATATATTGAGAAACAAGTGAAACTGAACATTTTGCTGTGGACTCCTAATTTTTTCCAGAGCTGTAAGTTAATAAAATTTTAATATTTTCTTTTCACTTTGTTTCTGAGACAGAACATGAGGTGTGAGTTGATTTTGATTAACTGTTTTAAACTTGTATTCTAGTGCTCAGCTGAAACTCGTGAATGCTCTCTTTGTCAGCAAAAGTGGGGCAACAATGAAAGAATATTACATAAGCTATGGTACAATGCACAATTTCAAAGATATTTCCAGACATCAAAGTGAATTCATTAAAAAAAACAGCAGGTCTTCAGAGGAAATTAAATGCAATCTCTTAATCAGACCACAGGATTAACCTATTATCCAAGAGCATAATAAAGTCTATCATTTTCAACATTTGCTGATATCAAAATAAATTAGTTTTTCTTTTCAGGGCAACTTTAGGATCTCCTAAGCGTCTCCTCTCTCACCTCTGTACCTGAAAGTGAGATTAAAATTCATTTTAATTTCACATGACTCTTGCAGGCATTAATTTCTAGTTATTGACTTTTGCCTTTCACAGAGCACACTTTCATATTTGGGGGCACCTACTGTAATCCCCATTGTATTTAACACATAATAGCAGTATTTTCCCATTATTCTTTGCTGAAACTCTTATGCATAACAAACATTCCTGAATCAGCTTACATGCAGTCTGGTGACATCATTCAGATGTACATCTGTTGCCTTTAATCTTCAGAAAAGCCGACTGCGCATCTCCCGTGTCACCTTCCTGAACACTTAGCTCATGGGAGTTTTACTTACACAAAAATGCTCTGAGGGCAGAAGGAAAAATGATTGGTTCAGAGAGATAACCAATCAGACTTTAGAGGAGGTGGGTCCAAGCAACTAGAGGGGGTGGGACCAAGGCAGCTGACTGGTTGATCCTGAATCTTCTAGTTGCTTGGAGTCCACTCCTGTTAATCTGTTGCAGTAGAGCTATTGGATTAACACTATTATTCATTTCTTTGAGTTCTGTTTGGCTGGATGGATGATGGTGGAAGGAACTAGGAAGGAATGACAAGACGGTGGACAGAGTGAAGATGGGGCCTGTACTACTTTAGGGGTCACTAAAATCGATCTGCTCGCAGTTTGTGTCCATCCTGTGGTTTTTCCCACTCAGATACGTAGCATCTACAGTTATCAATTCTGTTGAATTGTGATGCTGGTCACTTGTCCGTATTGCTCTTTGCCTTCAGCACCTCATATGCATCTCACGTCTTGTCGATTAACGCTCTGAGACATGGGCAAATTGAAATTTCTTAGCCATCCACGGCACCGGGGATATTTGATTTATATTCTGCTCTTCTGGGCATCATGCACCAGATATCTCTGAGGAGGCAGTAATGGCTGCTGAAGTCCCATGATGTTTTGGTCAGCACAGTTGTGACTTCAATGAATATGTGTAATGTAACATTTATGTAGATAATTCCAGCATATCTTTTACTACTTATATTAGCCACATTAGCAAAACAAAAATGTCACATTATATATAAGTCAGGAGCTACCCAAGTGGCAACTAATCATGTTCAATGGCTACCTATTAGAGCCTGATGATGTTCATGTGCTGTAATGTAATGTTATGCAGCAGACATAAACAATGTGAGGCCTGACTCTTAGTAAGGTACGTGTAATAGACAGGGAATGTGAGTTTGGAGCTCAGCTCAAATAAGAGACAAGTCAATCTACTGGAATCTAGAATGCAAATTGCAGAGACAGATAATGGGTTCAATTTGCAGAAGCTGATAATTCAGGTCCAGAAAGTAAAAATCCAGACCAACAAAATCTTGTTCTGGATTTGCACTTTATGGACCTGAACTATCCACCTCTGGTAATTTGTGACTGTAAACTTATTTATAATTGACCGCATCAAATTTCTGTAAGTGCTGCTATTATGCTGCTGCCTGCCTGATTCCTGACCATCTCTGAGGTTTGGACAAATCTGCAGTGATGCTTTATGTTTCTTCTCAATCCTTGGACTAACTCTAGGCTTCACAGATACTTGCTGTTTCTGCCCTTACTCTGGGCACAGATACCCTATGGCGATGTTTCCCAGTCCGGTCCTCGGGGTCCTGCAGACCCTCCATGTTTTTGCTCCCTACTTGGAGCTGGTAGGAAGCAGAAATGTGGACCGGATTGGGAAACATTGCCCTATGGCAATGGAGGCATGGAGAAGGGCTCATGCTGCTAACACACTCACATGCCGTGCTTCACAACTGCAGCCTGCATGAGCAAGGACATCGCCATGGAAACCCTGTCATAGGCTAGCGGACCTTCAGTCACATGTCCATCATGATGACATGTGACGAAGGCAGGAAGTTGCCATTTAAGCAGGGAAATTTGATTTGCACCTTTTGCCTCTTCATTAACTGCACATTTCCTAGAGACATTTTTAAGCTTTCTTTTGAGCAACAAGTTGAGACTTTTCATTTATCGACACTGAAATTTCCCCAAGGAAAACTTAAAAGCAAAATTAGTATGTGATTTTCCTTTTTGGTTTTTTTTTTACCTGCCAGACTTTATTAATTGCTCGTTGTTCTGATGTGCCAACACTCTCTGAATGTAAAGATCCTTTCAGCCTGTTAATGGAATAAGTGAGATTGTTAGATTCCCAGATGGGCTAAAAATACCGCTTGTGAAACTGGCGTTTGAAAATACTAAGCTGAAAACATCAAATCCAAACTGCTTCTGGACTGAAGCGATGCTTTGCTAGTGGTGACGCTTGTCTGGCCCAGTTTCCCCAAGAATATAATCAAGGAAAGAACTTCTCCGTGACCAAAATCATTAATTAGCACAGACTTTCATCACCTTCATTATCCATCTAACATAATCAAAGGCCAGAACCATCTACTGCCTTCCACTTCAGACACAAGAAATGTACTTCATGAAAAACTCTGTCTTGGAGGCTCTCTTGTTTTTAACTCCATCCAGCAAATTGTTCTCTTTTTGCTGTGTTCTTGGGCTTTAACTTTAACTTTGACAGATAAACACATCCAATTGAGAGCACTTTCATGGTGGTTAACTGTAAAGAGTTTTCCGTTTTTTTCCTTATCCTCACGCCATTTTTCACCTCCACAAATCCAACTGCCAGGGCAGCATTGTAAGGGCCCTGGGGGAATAGGCTGTAAGGCAGGGGAACGCCCCGGGAGCCAGTGCATCACAGGGCACGTATTACAGGGCAAATTATTGATGCCAATGACCTGAACTGCAAGTCTTTGGACTGTGGAAAAAAACATGACATGGGGGAACATGCAAAGTATGCAGCAAAACCAGAGACAGGATTTCAACATGCACCCCCAGAAGTTTGAGGTAGCTATGTTTGTCTCCAAGCTGCCCCTGAGCTCCTCTAAAACTTACAGCCTAACAGATTAATTCCAGGGCTACTTGGTACCTGACATCTATGTACTCTTCTTCATGCTTTAATATGCAAGTTTTAAAAGAAGCAAAACCAATCCATCCATCTGTCTTCTGTGTCATGCCCTGACCGTTCCAATCCTCCTGTGTGCCGCGCCCCCTCGTTTACCTCGTGTGGAATCCTCTTGTTATCAGCTGTTTCCAGTTGTGGTAATTAACTCTGTGTATTTAAGTCAGTGTCTGAATGTTTCCCCAGTCTAGTCATTGATGTCAGTCCTGCTTGTTGTGCTGTATTCCTCAATATGCCCCAAATAAATCCCTCGTCCCCCTGAATCCCTGGACTTCTGTGCCTGCTTCCCTGCTCTGTACCAGTTTGTTCATGACATTCTGCTTATCCAGAAATGGGTTGCGGGGAACACGATTAACCAGTAATTGTGTAATTTACCTGAAATGAGGAGTCAGAAGAGTGGAGAAGAGACTGAGAGGCAATTCTAGGGGCACTGGGGGCCCAAGGAAAAAACTCCATGGGGCCCCCCAATGCACCTTGCCTAACATGGTAAAATTTATCACCATTATTTTAGTGTGAAGTCTAAATTCATAATATCAACAAGGAACTTCATAAACACAATTCCTTTATCCTTCCTTATTCCTTATTCCTTTATTTCACCTTACCATGAAAAACAGAATACACAAATAAAGCAGATTTGTCGTTGCAATGTACAATGTAATTGGCCGCCCTCAGGGGCCCCCCTCCCAGCTCGTGGGCCCCAGGCAGTTGCCTATGCTGTCCCTAAAGAACATTATGTGATTCAACAGTCATTACTGCCTCTTCGGAAATATCTGGTGTGTGTGATGCCCCTGAAGGGCAGCTCCTGCCTGGAGAATGAAGATGTTAAAGCGTGTAGACAGGCAGATGGTACATAGAGTGGAGGCAGCGGAGCTTGAAGGCCTCTGGGCCAATATCCCTTTTGTATAGAGCTGATGAATGAATGTTACATTTATATAGCACTTTTCAAGTAACCTAAAGTGCTTTACCGAACCAATGGGAAGCCACTGCAACCATTACATTCGTGTAGTACCCACCTGGATGATGCAACAGCAGCCATTCTGCACCAGTATGCTCACCATGGAGTAGTTAAGGTGCTGATGGGGCAAGAGAGAGTTCATTAGTTAGATTTAGGGAATGATTAGGTAGCCAGATTTGAAAGGGCTACTATGGGCTTTTTTAGCCAGGACATCAAGGTACCACCCCTACTGTTTTGTAGAATGTCCAGGGATCTTTTATGACCTCAGAGAGTCAGAACCTTGGTTGCATGTATCATCCAAAGGATGGCACCATTTTTACAGCACAGTGTCCCCATCACTGCATTGGGGCATTGGGACCCACGCCGCCCCCAGGACGGGCTCCCCTGCTGGCCACACCAACAACTCTTCTGTGGGGCAGACTGGACACATTGAGTTGTGCATGAGTGATGACCTTGTTGTCAATGATTAGTTTCATGCATGTCATCAAGCAGAGTAGAGAGGTATGTGGCTTATCTAAGTCAGTGAGGCATTACACTGAGAAACTGTGTCTTGTAGATTGTAGATAAGCTCTTTGCATTAAGCTGCTTAGCAACCGTCATTAGATGTGGTAAAGATGTTGCTAAAACCTTAAGACCGTGAGAACTTTATAATTACCGTGACTAAAGGATTTCAGCTCCTTCTGTGAGGTACATGTCCAGCTTTACATACTTATTATTACTATTATAGACTAACATTTTCATGGTTCACAGGTTATCTGTCTATCTGCTGGAAGGTTTATTTTCCTGGAGTACGGAAATCTTACTAGATTGTACAGGGTTTAGACATGCAACTCATTCTTACAGACATCAAGTAGGTCAAGGTGGCAAATAGGAACTGACCAAGAATCGAGGCCTTATGGCGCTGAAGGGAACAAAGTTCTGAAGCTGTTGTACAGGTTTTGTAGATGTGTGAACGGATTTCCTTAAGAGGTTATTTGTTGCTTCTTGGGGCTTCACAAGCTCCTTCGTGCCCTAGCAGCTCCTCCCGACCTTCTGCTTGCTTTTTATGCAGATAAGAAAGATGGTGCTTGTTCCTCTGCTGCTATGAAAAATTGCTTCCAGGCTATATAATGGACTGGCCGTGAGCCTCTGGATAGCAGTGTTTTTGAGTACAAGTGGACGAGCCATCAATCTCAGTTAGAGTGCCTGTACGGGTCTATTGGAACGTGAAAAACTGTATATTTGGCGGACCTACCCAAGAAATTTCACTCCTCAGTCAGGGCTCTTCATCATCACCGGCTTCTAGCCCAGCTGATTGTTTTATTAGTGTTGGGTTTAGCTTAGCCCAGGGGTCTCCAACTCCGGTCCTGGAGAACTACTATCCAGTGGGTTTTCTATCCTACTTGGCTTCTGATGAGCCACACCTGGCCCGGGTATTTACCTGAGAACTGGCGTGGTTCATCAGAAGCCGTATATGATAGAGAACCTTCTGGACGGTAGGTGTCCAGGACTGGAGTTGGAGACCCCTGGCTTAGTCTGAAGAAACACGCCTCATGTACGAATAAATTCTTCACGTTAAATGTATCGTCGGTGTTTAAAGGCTCAAAACCCATCCATTCCATTACAATGTGATAGCTGTGGGATGAATATGAATACATTTGAATACATTTTGGGCCTAACTGACAAGCTGTACCACTGATGCAGACCTAACAGTGTCACATAGTCATCCCCCATCTGCCAGTCAAACGAGTTGCTGGTAGCAAGCTGCCAGGGCAATATTCCTGAACCGGTGGATCACGGAATGCATGAAAATATCGCCCACCGGCACCCGGCCGACAACGTTTATCGTGAATTCAGTTATTGACTTATGAATGTTGCATTTATATCATGTTGACTTATTTTTTGCGCTGTGAACCCCCATGCTCTGGAGCGCTGGATAGAGTAGGTGAGGAGAAGCGTTCCAGTGTCTCTGTACTTGCACGTCTGCAAAGGGTCCAGAGAGTACAAATCCAGACCAAGATTTTGTTTCAACCAACGAGTTGAGAATAAAGTCACGGTCACACTCAACTGGCTGGTTAAAATAAAATCTTTTGTCTGTTAAAGTTTTAAAATGTGCAGACTGAAAGCGCCTGTAGTGTGTATACATGTAATGTGATGGAATGTGTTTGGGCATTTGGTTCTTAAGTATGGGTTTCTAGATGGAACTGGATGGTTGGGAGGGAGGGGGGGGTAGAGCACGAGAAAGAGAGTTTTAACTTTTTTCTGGGAGT
>JAABNY020000032.1:5708494-5719909 GCA_015164015.2 Brevimyrus niger
GGGGGGGGGGAGAGGAGGACTTAGAGCAATTCCAAGGGCCTCTGAGTGACAGGGGCCTTAAACTGAATTGGAACATAATTGCGTTAGTCTGGCTTGAGGGCCCAGTATGATAGGCTGTCATGGGACCCAAAATCTCTAGCTGTGCCACAGTTATAATGTACAGTAAATAGTTTTAATGGCTGCATTAATGGCACAGTAGTAGTGATATTTGATTACAAGTCATTTTATTATACTAAACCAGGACTCTATAATGAAACATTTTTTTACAGATTCTGTTACTTTAGTGAAATGACAATATCTAATAAAAAGTTTTAATTTGTCCTAACGTTTCATTCCTTTAAAGTTTATGCAAGTTTATCTAGAGGATTCCTTGAAAAGTGTGGTTTTTGACACGCATACAACAACATGCCGGATTAGTTCAATATTTCTGAATCATCTACACGCTTCTTACATATTTGGAAAATGTAGAAAATGGAAAATGAATCATCTAGGACAGTGGTAATCTATTAGCCCGATTCCGAATGGAAAGTGAAACTGGTTTACAATACCCAAGTAGGGTAACCCAAAATGGGTGTGTTGCAATGCCGTTGTTTTTCCACTTGATGTCGCACACGAGTAGATAATGGGACCATCTGTGGGAAGCTTCCCCCTCGCCCTCCCCCTCTCTTGTACTATGTGTACTGTGTGTTGTGTGTCTGATAAAAAGTGAGCCTGCGTTTCCAGCCGAGTGCTTCCTCTCGCTCAGTGTGTGTGTGTCTGTGTGTGTGTGTGTGTGTTGTCATTATTATCCAGTCTGCTCCCAGCTCGGAATGGCCAGATTCACTCAGACTGAAACAAGGAGGCAGCAGCAACTACAACAGCCCCATCCCGCTCACACCAGCCTGGTTTTCACTGGACCGGGGGCCGCACCGACCCAACATCCACTACTACTGATTTCGCACCAGCACCAGTACTCTCTGATCACATTTACAAAACCCATGAACGGGTCAGAATCCATTTCCATTCATCCGGACAGCGGCAACATGAAAGACCAAGATGCCATAAAGCTATTTATCGGGCAGATACCGCGGAACCTCGAGGAAAAAGACCTGAAACCCCTATTCGAACAGTTTGGGAAAATCCACGAACTGACAGTTTTGAAGGACCGATACACCGGCATGCACAAAGGTAACGCGTGTCCCCATAAAACTGTATATCCTACATGACTATCTGCGGTCGGTTCGCTCTGAGTGGGGAATCATATTGTCATATTCAGTCTAATATCAGTTGCGTATGACTGTTCGTTGGCCAAACGTGGTATAACTGACTACTTGGCATTTTTACCCAGCTATTTATTCAGTAAGAATAAATGTGTCATGTAAAGCACACGGTACAGACGGTGCGTTGACGATGTGTATTGTAATGTAAACTTGCATGGTCTAAGTATGAGGGGGTGGGGGTGGGGGGGCACATTTGTGGTACAATTTTTTTCCCAAGCGTACCTGGTGAGCAAACTGTATCTGGTTACTACATACACACAATGGCATCATTTGCATAATTCGGGAGGGATGTAAACAGGTATTCGTGCGTTTCCTCCATTTAGCGCAGCTGGACGCTCTTAAAAAAAAAAACCCAAATCACATAGAATGCCGCCTATTTTATACACATTTTAGCGATTTTTAGTAGTCGCGCAATCGATTGGCCATATCGGTTATTTTACGGGGTATTTAATACCACGTTTAATTTGCATTTGATAATTTGGCGTTCTTATCTTCTCCTTTTACAATTTAATTGTATTTCTGTCACGCTTTCACAGAACTGGGTCAGTCACGCTTAAGGGAGATACATTTTTAAAGAGCCTTTCTTTACTCGCCCATCTAAGGCATAGGGATGTATCTTTTATTTATCAGTGTGCTTTCTTTAAACGTGTCTTTGTGTTGCTTAAATACGGAATGCGCTAATCAATAAAAAAAACCATAGCGTTAATATATAATAAGGGGAGAATAGAATGTTTAGGTCGTTTGATGCATATAAAGCCGATTTCCAAATCTCCGGTCAGACACTGCTCTAAAGCGGTCAACGGACGGGGAGGATTACAAGGCTGGTTGTAAAAGCATAGACAAGAAACAATGTTATATATGAGACAGTGTAGTCCAATGTACAGATCGTCGCCATTTAAATGCTTGTAGGAAATTAAGGTGCTTCCATAATCGCCATATTCCCTGCCGTTATTGTTAAGAATGTTTAGATTTTTTTTCCATGGGATTTAAAAGGAAATTTGTAGTCCTTTTTTTTCTATACAAAAACACCCAAGCTCACCAATTTAGGACAATGCGTTCTAAAGAGGGTGAAAATAATATTTTCACAATTTGAGCTGAGAATGAAATAATTTACGTTCATTTTTCAAGGTGCCAGACTATAAGAGATTAACCTGCTCCATTTTATATCGTCTGTTATCGTTTAAAAAAACACACCTTACTTGCAATGTGTGCGTCAAGTATGCTACTTGCACAGAAATCAGACTGGTATAAATCTATACTTAATAAATAAATATTGAACTTACGCAGACTAAACACAGGGAAATTACCATAATCGCTATCCCCCGTACAAACTTATCCTTCACGCTGATTATGATTATATTAATAACACATTTTGATTTTAGGTAATAGAGTGGAAATTCGAATTGACATTAAAGTATAAACCCCCTCTCTTCAGAAGTACGGGACAAGGCCTGTCTCAGGGATGCTGTTGATTTTTAAATCCTAGGCTGTGGATTAGAGGAGGGTTATTTTAGTTCCGGTTCAGTGCCTTTGGCCTATTCTACAGATGTATGATATGAAAAGCTTCACTGGCTTTGCAGTGCACTGTGTAAAATAATTGCACCATTAATACAATTTACACAAGCATTAATCAGTACTGGGCCGCAGTGCGCCCAGGGTCTGTCTCAGGTAGCAGGGCACAGGGGGGGCACCATGGACGGTATGCCAGGCCGTCTCAGGGCACACACTCGCACACCGTGGGCAGTGCAGAGGTGCCACTTTAACCTACCGCATATCTCTGTACTGTGGGTTGAAGTATATACAAACGCCACCAGAACATGCCAGAGTCCACAGACACTGAACTGAGGCCGGCATTCGAACCCCTAACCCTGGGGAGGTGTGCGTGTACGATGTGGCCAACTGTGCCGCAGAAAATGCCCATAACTGCGCCCCATAACACAAAAAATATGCTGCCGTAATAAATTCAAATCAGTAGGCATTTATGGGGATAATTCTTAATCAGTAGTGTGAGGAGCAGTGCAAACACGGGGATGGAAGGGGCGTAATCTTTATGTTGTGCTTGTGAAAGTTAATAAAAAGGCAGACTAATGCTGATGTAACACAATACTGGCTGATCACCTGATTTGAATAATTGCTCATAAAAGTCATGTACATTGATTGAATGAAAATAGTATTGGTTACCCTTGTTTCACTTAATCACAAACATCGTGGAGGAAAACACACATCTCCAGTTGTAACATATTCGTATTTAACAGAATCTAAAACGGAATGAACAATACTGAACTTTCACTGTAGTAATGTGAGACGGGACTCCACCCTCACACTCTTCCCAGGCCAGTGTATAAACTAAAGGTCAATTTATGTCAAAACGGATTAAAGAGACAACTTCTAAGATCTTGCGGAAATGACGTTGGGGTGTATAATTAGGATGGCTGTGGACGACACAACAGTTTTGCCAGCATAAATGTGTTGGGTCGAAAGTGGAAAAATCGGGGCGTTTCCTGACAGTTCTTCTAAACAATTTTTTTTCACATAATCCTTTTACTAAGTCACTGCTTTAAATATCAAATAATGTTTATTAAGCCAAATAAGTTTTATGCGGAGGTTGATTGGTCAGTGACCAAACTCTCAAATATGCATATTGATGTACACTTGAAAAATATTTAATAGAGGATTAAGATATATTCGATTACTTTTCTAAGTAATCGAGTAAAAGGTAATTATACAATTTACTGCGACGTGTGAATATAAGGTTTCTTTGCATCATTATCAGAAAAAAACTCGAAATGATTGTAAATCATTCGAGACATTCATTTAAGCGATGGATTTAGTTACAGATCTCATTTTCTTTAACGTACTACTGAATCCACATGTAAACACACGCACGCACACACCATGACGTTTATAGACATGCATGTATGTGTACATGAGGCATATTTATAGCAATTTGTCTCTGACTGTACCTCAGCAAAAAGAGAAGCTGCTGTCCGCGGATTATTGTCACACGATGTTTATAAAGCTTCCGCTGGATTTCTACTCCCGCCCCCAGTGTCCTTTGTGTCCAATGTGGGCAGGGTAATATGATATTTATCTCGTTGCTTTGTAAAATTGCGTTATATTAAACTTGATTTGTGTTTCGCATCTGAAAATGTGGAAATGCGTTCCCATGGGGAAATGTAGCACTTGATCGTAAGGAACGATAATTATACGAATTATAACTCGACTCAAGAGGATTTGCAAACATGGATTGTCTGACGCATCCTTTGACTGATCAATTTGTTACAATAAACATGCGCGTTTGCTCCACGCTTCAGTAATCTACTCAGATTTTACAACTGATGGACAATTTATATGGGATTTTTTCACTCTTTTTTTTCTGTAGTGGGGTTTGCAAAGGTGATTATTAGTTTGAAATATTGATAAGCCAATATTTTATGGTGCGATGAATATCCTGCACGCAGAACCGCTCCCAACTTTCACACACTCTTTTTAAACTAAAAGGACGAAATGAATTCAGATAAATTTGTATTCCCAAATATACCTTGATGCAGCTGCAGTTGCACATACGGTGAAACTTAATTACTGTAGCAATTAGCTGAATTATCAGATGCACTTGAATTAGCTAAATTTATGTTACAGGATGTCAGTCAAGTCACCAGCATATCAGCAAGGCGTGGTAGTGGAGAGGGCACGATAGATCAGGAAGATGATGCCATGCAGCAAGAAGACATAAACCACAGAGGAGAGGCAGTGTGAGCATCGGTCATTTGCTCTGTCTCCTATAAGCTATCAATGGGATTTCAGAAGATGGTACCGGGATGATGAGACGTTCATAGCATGACGGAAATGGGTGCACTATTCCTTGACGTTTCAGTTTTACTGATTAGGGTCATAAAAGGTCAGGAGGTGTCAGAGAAAATACGCTGACCCAGATAATGGAGGCCAGGTTCGCTTCTGCATGTAGACTAAACAAACATACGTCGAGCACTTTCCTAAAACACATAGACGACAAAATACCGAATAAGCCTAGTCAGCAGATATATGCTCGGCCGTTTTAAGTGTGTATATTTTATTAAACGTTGCTTTCAGGAGGTTAACAGTCCAGCCAAGACAGTTTTGGAAAAGTTATCAGCTGATAACTGTAAATTGCTTCCAGTAAGTGCAATTTCAAATGTGTGAGTAGAACACATGATTACACTGGAACTGGCCTCCATCAAATTTAAATCTTTGTTATTAGAGGGTGGTGGTGGTGTGTGTGGGGTGGGGGGGGTGGGGGGTGGGGGTGGGGGGGGTGTTGGGGGGGGGGTGGGGTGGGGGTGGGGGGGGGTTGTGGGGGGGGGGGGGGGGGGGGGGGGGGGGGGGGGGGGGGGGGTTGGCAGTTGATCTCTAAAATCAGAAACACAGGACTCTGGTCAAGTCTCTAAAAGGCACTATAATAATATTTAGTATCAGTATTGAGATAAATTAGTGAAGCAATGTTTCTTTATACAGGGACATGATAAATACATTGTTCATTTATCCTTTGTTCTTCCGCTACACCGGTAAGATGCTTTTTAGTTTTTTTTTGTTGTTGGGTCTTTTTACAGAGATTAATCGCAGCCATGTAATACACCATGCCAGACACCGTGAGACAGGGGAATCACCTTGCAGTTTTATTACCGCACGGTAGTGAAGCGCACCTTCACTGTCACACGCTGCCGCACGCGCATGTCCGCACACCTTCCCTTCCAGCCCCGTGCCCATAAATCACTGTTTGCCGGCCAGGAGCAGATTGCACATTTGATCTGATTAAACTTGTGCTAAGACCCCTTAACCCCAAACCGCTTTTATCCGAATCACACAGCAGCCCCCCCTTTATGATTATCCGCTCACTTTGTCATGTTTGTCTATGATTTATTATGAAAAATTATGTTAGCCTGGGTCTTGGCAGCGAAAAGGGCAACTATACCACATTAATGCAATAATAAGGCTCTGCTCAGAGTACGAGGAGACGTCTGTAAATATTATAACAAGCAACAGGGTCTTCTCATAAAAGATTCAGCACCTCAGCTTGGATTTGACAGGAGCTAAGAGCTTTGACTTCAAGATGAGCTCCTGCTTACTCAGTAGATACCGGCCAAACTGTACGGAACTTTGTTTTCATATAGCGTCACGCTTACTTATAACTGCTCCTTTTCTCATTGGCCTTTTATTTATGCTGGGGAATTCAAAATATTAGGAGGCCATGTCAAAACCACAGTGCATTCTCAAAGTCTCCAGTTATTGAGTGGCAATTCACTTAAATGGGATTTTTTCGAACGGCGTGTTGAAAGGGCGCCTCTTACGGAAAACGACTGATTGATTGAGGGTAATCCTAAAATTTGCTTGCTTATTTTATTCAGTTCAGGTTTTTTTTATGGGAGCCAAGGCACCATGACCTGTGGACTGTACACGACATTGTGCATGTGTGTCACACCTGTTGCTTAGAGGACTCCATCGGTCATTAGCGTGTTTGGAAGTAAGACCTTTTCACATACCGATTGTCTTTGCGGCATAAAAATGTAAAGATCAGGATCAGCGATTTGTGTGGCTGTTCTTTTGTGCATGAGACATATGCAATGAAGATAATACATTATCAAAGTTTGTTTGCCGCTACTTTTTGAATAATAAAATAAATATGTTGCTTCTGCGGCCCTAAGAACGCAACATAGAGGTTGGAGACAATTTGTTGGAGAGAAGCTATAAAATTTGATGTTAGGAACAAAAAGTCTGTTTTAGAACATAATGCAAACACAGACGGAAACTATGAAGTTTGTTAATATTTACGTTCTGCCTCGCGTGAATGATTTGCTTCTTCTGATTAATCAGACTCATTACTAGTAATGACAGCAATTCTGTTGTGTAAATTCTGAATATATCATGCAGTGTGGACACAGATTTAGTTGCGTTGTTCAAACTCAGACCTGCTATGTGAAAATTACACAAAATGTTTACTTATATCTCTTGACAAATACAGCTGAACATTTTTAAGATGCATTTCCTTATTACAAGCGCAAAAATACTTTCCCAAACTCAATCTTAGTTGAGCTAAATATTTAACGGGATTAAGGATTAGACTGCCACCATTTTACTGAAAGAACAGAGGTAAAAAAAAAAAGTCATACCACCGCATTCATTTCACATTCGTTGATATATAGTAATGATATTAAACACAAACAAATTGATATCTGTGTTAAGTAGAATTTAAGTTGATGCCTGAAAAAAACCCAGTAACTTAAGGAAAATGACTCTGATTAATGTTAATTTTGTGTCTTGCAACTATTCTGCACATGCGCAACATGAATAAAATCACTTAAAAACTTTCATAAAATTATGTAGCTAGTCCTTATTTTTATCACCAGATACTAATGAAATACTCAAATCTGACAAAAAATCTATTTCAAAACAAATCATACTCTTTGTGTTTAAATACTTTAGTTGACTGAGGAAAATCTAAAGTCAGCTAGGAAGCAGGAATGATTTATTTAATTATAAAACACAGCTGATGGATTGGCCTTATTTAAAAAGAAACAAATAATGTTTACTGAGAATGACTCTTTTTGTTTCTCTGCTAATTTGTAAGCCAGGCCAACAGTGAACAGAAAGAATGAACGACATATATTACAGTGTTAATTAGGATATTTGGGTTGAAAGCACATGGAAAAAATGTAATTGTATCAACGCCGCAACCTTTCGGCTCTGCACATGGTCGTTCCTGCCTGATTTGTGAGGCAGATATTAATCATTAAATCTCCCGTACATGGTTCAGTGCTTACGTGGAGGGATTTACTTCGCTCTTTTAGACAGAGGATTCAGAAATAATTTTAGGACAACTAAACGCATTTTAATAGATAAGTTATAATAATTTAAATTAATGTTTATTAATCAAAGAGAAAAAGTATCGCTACCTGTGACATCTGGCCACATTCTGTGCTAACAGATTCTATGGCGCAGCTAAATCTGCTTTCCATCCATCCATCCATCCATCCATCCATCCATCCATCCATCCATCCATCAGCAACTACTTCTGTTCAGTATCTCATGGATCCCTATGGTCTCTCGCACGAAGCACTGGGCACAAGGCAGGAGGTACCCTGGACCCCAGGAAGCCAGTCCACTGCACCAAAAAGATCTATTTTACATACACTACCATTTAAAAGTTTGGACACAGCAAGCCTCCAACGAAGGAAAGTGATAGTGTTGCATTACATGACCACCTGACCTAAACACAGGAGAAATGGCCTTGGAGGGGTTAGACCAGAACGTGAAGGAAAAGCAGCCAATGAGAGCTCAGCATATATGTGGGACCTCCTTCAGGACAGCTGGAAAAGCGTCCCAGGAGGCTACCTCGTGGAACTGGTGTGGAGGAGACAGAAGGGTCAGTCAGTCCCTGGGGCAATTGGGGTTAAGGGCCTTGCTCAAGAGGTGAAAGGCAGGATCACTCTGCCAAACTAGGGATTTGAACCAACAACCATCTGAGTCCCAACCCACAAAGCTTGGAGGTTCATTACAGTTTTTCTGATTCTGAAAACAACCCTTTCTATGGGTAGGTGCATCCAGACTTTTGACTGGCACTGTATTTAAATGGATACATTATGTTTAATAGTTTAGAGTGGTATGATGACTTAGAAGCTAGTGCCGTGGAGTTACACCTTTAGGGCTGCGGGTTTGAATCTCACCGCAGCCTTGTGTGTCTGGAGCTCGCCCGTTATCCCTGCGTTGTGAAGGCTTTCCCCAGACACTCTGCTTTCCTCCCACAGCCTAAACCGTGTGTGTCCTGTGATGGTCTGGCATCCCGTCCAGGGTCGACCCCCGCACTGTGCCCTGCACTGCCTGGGATAGGCTCCAGTCCCCCCCCCCAACACGACCCTGTACTTGATAAGCAGGAATATGGATGTTTACACTTTAATCCCATTCACTTAGTAGATGTGTGATTCAGATTGATATGCATGGACAAAGTGGCCAATACATTTAACTAATCAATAGCCACTAAAGGCAGTAGAAGAATGGCATTGTGGGTAGCGTTGTCACTGGGGCCTACAGCCCCGGGGGTCTGCTTCCCTAACCGCGGCTGTGTCTGTGTGTGTGTGTGTGTGTGTGTGTAATTCACTTGATCTCTCTCATTTCCACTGGATGCTGCGGTGCCCCTGCAGTCCAGAAATATGCATCTGAGTGAAGTGAGAGTAAATTGCCCCCAGTGTGAGAGTGTGTGCTTTGAGATGCACCGTCACTGGGGGAGTCCGCCGCACTTCCGGGGATAAGCACAGGCGCACTGTACCCCAGTGCCGGATGAGCGCCATAGAAAGCAGATGGGCAGAATACCTAACGGCCAAATGGCATAAACGCTAACGAATCCCAGGCTTATATACTTTATATCTAGACATTTTTTTTTTTTTTTTTAAATCAGCATATTGATGTTACAGTGAGCTTTTTTCCTCCGATTGTGCTGATACTGTTATTTGTGGACGCTTAACGATTTTCCATTTTTCCCTAAATAGTTCCCCTAATGCATGAAGTTATAGAAGCGCTTTCAGGAGCTCAGAAAAGGAGACTTTTCACCTCACATAGTCGCCGTGCACTTTTATCGTTTTCTGTGTGGAATCTGTGTGGCTCATTTGTAAACCGACCAAACAAGCAAAAAAGCAGCTTAAAATGTTGCCCACTATTTGTGTATGCAGATATGGGATATGCATTTTGCTGGAGAGGATCGAGGATGGATTTTAATGGTTGTTCTTTATCGTGCTATTGAAAGGACAAATGATTAGACAGACAGACAGACAGACAGACAGACCGATACCTTTGTATGAATACTGTGGAATTCTCCGGATTGAGGCGGCTTTTAAAGCGAAATGCATAACGTCCCATTTGTATGAATTATTTCTACTGGAATAATAAAGGATAATTTCACTGTTCATTATAATTGAGCGCAATGAATCAGATTTTATGTATAACATAATAACCATCTGTGAGCAAGGAATAATTTTAAGTGCAGCCTTAACTCATTTCTTTCTCTTTTTCCTAATTGAAATGTGTTTCTTTCAAGCTTGTGTGAAAGAAGTTAATATTGGCATAAAACAGTGCAATATACAAATACATTTTAAAAATGTTGAATGCTGAACAAATATTGGTAAAATAAAGCAAACCATCCCCTCTGCTTTCCATCTCCATACTGCTTTTTCATTAAAGGATCATATTAACTGAACAAAGCAAACATGTTTCAACATTAATAATATAATTTTATTCATTGTATATTCTGTGAATATAAAATTTTACAAACCTAGGTCTATTATTATGAGTGGTTTAAATTGTTTTTGGGATGGTAAGAATTACTGCCCTGGTTTATTGAAAGTGTTTAATAAATTATGCTAAAATACTATTTAATGCACTCGGAATGAATCTGGATGATCACTGCTTCTGAAAGACCATCCGTGGAGAGTTTGCAAATCAACTACTGCAAGAGGTGGATTGCTTGACTTACTTTTTCCATCTGCCTGGTTTCCTTTCAGAATCAAAATTCAAGCGAGGAAAAATGACCACTAAACGTATTGCCATGCCGCATTAAGAATTCCACTGAAATCCAGCTGAACTGAACTGATAGCTTGATAGCACGTGCAATTTCACCAAGCTTATTGTCTCATCTAATGTGACTGTAAACATGGCGTGAAATAGAATTAGGATATGATTTTAAAATTAAACCATAATCGCAACTAAAACATTTTACTTAAGTACTCAGTGATCGACAGGAATATAATAATTTTGAACAGGTGATTGTGTTGTAAACTGTAGCCTGTAATCTTATTATTTTAATCAGAGCCCCCCCCCCCACACACACGTAAGTTGGTCTTCCTATCTAAATGGAGACCGTCCATTTATTTCTATGGGAAAAACCCTAATCCCAATCACGACACCCTTTACCCCTACCCATCCCTAACCTTAACCATAAGTGACCAAACAAAATAAGAAACTTATGGCATTTAAACTTTTCTTGATTGCATTCACAGATTTTTATAAAACTGATGTTATCCAAATGGGGACCTCAAAATATGTCCCTAAAAGCAGGGAAATTTCACATTTTACTGGACTTTGGGGACAATTTGACGATTTGGTCCTCAAATGTGATCTATGCAATCCCACCCCC
>JAABNY020000032.1:5800067-5812766 GCA_015164015.2 Brevimyrus niger
GTGGTTTCGCTTTCATTGCAATTCACCATATGGCCCAACTCCCTTAGAATGGCTAAACATCACCACCATATAATAGCTGCTTGACTGCAGTTTAATCAGATAACAGAGACTGAGTCTCATCTGTTGTGCAAATTATCCTTTATATGTCTGGCATATAATGGACGTTTGATTATATAGTTTCTTCTTACAGACAACATTCAAGAGCTTGCAGACTAATATTACATATTATGCGATATTATTGTACAATATGATACCATCTAGGAATCACTTGATAAATTGTAAGGTGTCCTGTTCGCGTTACGTTTTAATCAAACACATAAAGAGACCCAAGCAGCACTGTAAAGATGGACAGAAGAACATTGTTATGACCAATAAAGGGCATAACTATGGCTTCGAATGAACGAGCATCAGCACCACTAAGGCTACCTTGGTCTCAACCAATAAAAACAGTCCAAAAACAAAGATTTAATTTTATTTATTACGGATTTTATTTATTCATTATATTAAAAAGCATGCACACTGCCTGTTACTGTGGGTAGGAATCTTCTGCCCTATCAGACTGATTTAAGCTGCTTCCCGTAGGGGCTTGAACACCTCGCATCTGTAAAGCAGCCAGCGACGGCTGTGGATTTCATTTTAAAGCCTGGCTTCTTTCTATCCATAATTATTATACCATTTAGCCGTTTGAAAATTAGGAATTCATCCTCTGCACAATGTTTATTCCATTAATGTCAACATATGACATACAAATGCCATTCTTAGTCTTTGAAAAACAAACAAAATTGGCATACTAACCATGACTGGCCACATTTAAATGATTGTCAACTGAGTGAAAGCGTCATCCATTATGCAGAAAGGTCCTCTGTTCCCTTTATGAGCTCAGCACACGAACGCTTGTGCGTCCAGTGATCAGACACTGAGATGTTTCCATCTTTCACGTACATCTGAGGGAGTTTCGCTACCAAACCAGCCTTAAACGCCGTAGCGCTCGCCTGGTATCGCATCACCGCTGCCTCTCGTCTCGCGTCTCCACCGGCTTGGAAATTGCCCCCACGTGAATACGGCAGCTGCGCAGATGCTCGCGGCCCCCGTCGCGGCTGCTTCTCCCGTCTTCCATCCTTTCACCGGATCCGTGGAATTAACAATAATCATCTTTCTGACATCGGCGTGCCGTAAATTTCGCGCCGTATGTAAAACGTGACGAAAGGGGCCGTAAAACATACAGAAAACGCCAGAGACGAGTGCGACGTCGGTGCGGGGGGGGGCTCCCTGGGGCCCGGAGGCAGCTTCTGGCGCTCCTGTCGAAGAGGAGGGCCGCACTGCCCTCACGCTGCTTCCGAAGGCTGTGCCCCGCATGCTTCAAGCGCGGACTCGAATGGCCGCAGTCAGAACACAGGCTACATTATTAGTGCTAATATTGATTTAGCACCATGTTTTCTGTGACTGTTGATGAGGAGATAAGTCAAGAGTGGGTGGGGGGGGCTCGGGAAAAAAATTCTACTGTCAGCCCACATTTGACGGAGAAAGTAAATATGCTAAGTAAATATGAGAATAAGAGACTTTGGGACGCTCCTGCCACAAACACGCAGCTGTGTGAAGGTGTAGTGTAAACATATTAATCAGCGTGAGGTGCTATGGGAACAGCGTCTTATGAGGAAGGCTCGTGTCGCGTGTTTAAGGACGCGTCAGATGCCAGCTGGTCACGTGCCTTTAAATAATGGCGTGAAGCGAAGGCTTTGCCACCCATGGCCCTCTTTAAAGCGGGGACACGGCAGGCTGAAGCTTTATTTCGGGTGCTCTAGTTATCAGGGGACGTGGCGGGAATTATTAACCGCGGCCACAATGGGAGTTCAGCGCGCTGCCTGGCAATCTGCAGGCCCCCACCGCCCCGCCCCGCATGTTGTTGTGACTGCATATCACATTGTAAAGGGTAAGCCTTACCAGGGGCTATGTGTTAGTCTGCAAGTCTGCGAGGGAAATATCAGGGAGGCTTTTTGTCATTCGACAAAATTGGTTTGAAGAGAATCAAACCGACTCCTTTTTTTTTTTTCCCTCTACAGAAAAGATACATGTGGAGTTGGCTGTCTCATCCTTCCTATTTCGCCCCCTGTCTTTGGGAGGACCTCACAGCAGGCCATCCCCTGTGTCTCTATTAGGGGCAACTTGGCATGTCGGATGAGTAAATTGGCTGGATGGGGGTTTCAGTGGGCTTAGCCACCATGCTGGCACAACATGCCCGCGCTTCTGCCGGGTAGGAGAGCCGCCAGCGCCCGCGACCCTTCAAAGCCGCGCGAGATGCTGCCCGGGGCAGCAGCTGTTTCCCCGCGGGAGTGAGGGAATTCAGATCTCGCGGTCATTAGTGAGAGGCGCTGCTTTGGGCCAGGCGTCAGCGCCCGACAGCCGCCGGTTCCCCTTGCCATCCTCGGTGTCGCATTTTTTTTTTTCCACCGGACTTAACCCTAGGAAGAGCCATTCTTAGGCCACATACCACCAGGCAGCATACTGTCGGGCGGCTTCCTGCGCGGAGGTGCTGCTTCCTGGTTTCGGCATTTGATGGAAGATCATGAAATATAGATATATTTATATATGTAATGGGGAAGTATCTTCTGGAAAATTTAGTAACTGGAATTTTTTTTTTCAGTTGTGCAGTTTATATATTTTAATTCAGATTTTGTTTTGGTATTGGTTTTTTTTTTTTTTACCAATTACTGTAAGCATGTACTAGATCAGTTGCTGCACGATGGACGAAGGGTGGTTGGATGGATGCATGGAGGTACGGATGCATGGATGGATGGATGAATGGATGGCCGGGTGGATGCAGGGAACGGACAGATGGAGAGGATGAACGACGACGTCATACAGAGAAAGTCAGATAATGAGCAGTGCACCAGTGTCGTCAGCACGACCGCTATGGGGAAAAAAAGATAGTTTTTTATAGAAAAATAAAAATAAAACCGTAATGTGCTGTATCAGGGCCCGGCATCCGGGGAATCCCTGCTACGTGTCCTGTGCTTCCGGGGATAAGCGCTTGTGGGAAAGGCATGGATCGACGGAATAATTGTAATAGCGACGTTCTGCCTGAACTTTTTAATGATACGGCCGCGCTGGCATTCGGGGGCTCATAACCACGCGTGTTTTTTCTTTCTTTTCTGGCAGACGTGGGGTGAAGCGCAGGATGTAAAGCGCATTAGCCAGCGGATGGGTTGTATTTTTGGAGCAGAGTTTAAATAACACCGGGGTGACACGGTGGCTGCAGGTACGCCGAGGGCACCTCCTCAGGTGACAGCAGCCAGAAGCTACCCCCCCCCCCCCCCCCCCCCCCCCCCCCCCCCCCCCCCCCCTCCCACCCCGCCCCCCCCCCCGCCCCCCCCCCGCCGCCCCCCCCGCCCCCCCACCCCCCCCCCCCCACCCCCCCCCCGCCACCCCCCGGATTATTATAATAATGATGAGAAACCAAAACGCCTGCCTTGACGGGAGACAGCCCCATGTGGAGACTGCCTCTTCCTTTAAGGACTGTGACGGAGCCCCGGACAGGGGTAACGACCTCGTGCTGTCGAGTAAACACACCATCCTCACGTCGCATCCGAGAGCCCAATGGGGATGCTTTAGCAGGACGGCTGTAACTTCACTCCCGTGCGGCACGGTAAACACCGCACATGCCCAAGTGCAGGCGCACGGCGCTTACCGTGCGGCTAACATCCAAGGTTCTGGGACATAAATAATGCGGGGAAAATCCAGAGAGGAAACCCTCAGAGATGTTTCTCCTTGGGGTCATTCTGCTGAGCCTCAGTGATGTGCTTAGGTGAACCTTTATGTACACAGGAGCTTAATCTGCATTAAATGGACATATATTTTACAAGTTTACTTCATACGGTATGGTATTATCTTTTACGAAATGTATTTCTTGCCAATTTTGGACAATTGTTTCATTTTAATTTCCTTTTTTCTCTCCATCCATTCATCTTCCAACCATTTATTTTGGTCGGGGTCAAAAAGGAATTCCACTTTTTTTCAGATTAAAGCTGAACAAGCTGATAGGAAACACATCCAGATCCTGCAGAGTCAGTGTCATTAACATAACTGTAAAAACAGCACACGTTTTAAAATAGGAGATCCATTCAGCGAAAAAGCCGTGAGGATCTAAGACAGAGAGAGACAATGGTGCCTAACTGTATTTAAAGAACATTAAGTGAAAGTGGCACAAATCAACAACAATTACACGTGCTTTACTTTTGCCTTTTTACGCAACTATGACACGATACAAATGAAAGACGTTTGTTGTAAGTGATCTAAAAAATAAAAATGCAGTTTTTAGGCCGTTGCTGATTTTCTAAAGCCGACGGAGGCAGTTTAATGCCGTTTAGACGTGTGTCAAAGGGTGACCTTGGTGAGGAGCAGTGCTGAGATTGATGCAACAATGTGAAACTACAGTATTCTGTCCCACTTTCCATATGCAAATTTCTTTGGCAGAACCTAGATTTACGGAGAAAAAAAAAGGAATTCTGAGCAATTTTGCAGCATTTACCGCAAAGGGTTTTTTTTTTTTTAAATATTCAAAATATTTATTACATCGCTACTTTTGATTAAGCTACCCAGACAGCACCAACACAGCGATATACCGAACCGCTTAACGCTTAGCACCTTCAACAGGAGGTATGATATCTCACACTTACCACGGTATGTGTCACGCCTGTCCCAGCACACATCCTTACACTATACCACCCCCGTGTGACCTGGGAAGTGGCAGCGCCCCCCCCCGTGATTGCAGCTGCCCGCTGATTGGCTGATCGCTTCAGCGCGCGACACAACACCACACCAAATCAGCCTGCGCCCCCTCACCCCCTCCCGATCCTTCCCACGCTAATGACACCCCTCTGAAATAAGCGCCAGATCCGCCATTCAGCCTACCCTCACCCAATCCCCACGCCTGAGTTTTAGGCTGCTGTAAGCTGGGGGCGGGGCACTGTGGATCAGGTGGGCCGGATCTGGGGGAGAGAAAACAAGCAGAGAGAAAAATGAACGCGCAGATAATGTTGAATAGAGTGGTCATCAGGGAGCAGTTGCATTTATTGGGGGTGGCCACTCTGCACCCGGTCTCTTCTATGCATTTAATATCGGTATTTTGTTTTTATTATTTTCGTGTGGCATGGCAACAGGGGTGGCCTCGTATTTACAAGGATATTAGTGCTTGTATTTACTATCATTTCCCAGCTCTCACCACCCTTTAGATCCACCCCTGCAAATATGCAGAATGTATTCATCGGAAATACCAGCATTCGATATTTTCGCAAACTTTTGGCGGAGGGGGAAGTGTGGCAGATTGGATTAGGCAGCTGCCGGAGGTGAGTAGGTCTGTGAGGGAGCTTAATGGGGCTTTATGACAGTCTGTGCATGGAATCCTGATGCTTATTACAGTGAAAATATGGGCCCGGCGAATGATGCTAGCGTTCCTCAGACCCGGAGAGCGTCGACCGTAGACTTTGCCCTTTCTTCAGCAGCTGGCCCCTACCCAGCAGTGAATTTTATGCCCCAGTTTTAGTGAGGCTCTGCATTCTGGTTCCCTCATTGAATGAAAGTGTTCCGTTTTCCAGGAATGTCGGAGTCTATTAAGAATTACAGACGCACACTCATCCATACACACATAAGGGGCTCACACTGGCAAAACACACACACACACACACACACACACACACACACTGGGCTCTCTGCTATCTCACGACAGGAGACTTCACCACGCGCGTCACCTAAAAACACACAAAAATATCTATGCACACACATGCTGTAAAGAACATACATATTTTATACCGCAGTCGCCATGGTTACTTTTAAAATCTCACTCTCTGACTGAAGACGGAATATCTTTGGAGGAGCGCGCTTATTTTCAAACTCCCCCTTTGTTCGCTTCATATAAGCGAGACAGATTTCTCCATCCGAGATGGTATCGCAGTTTAGACTGTCTCTCTCTCGGATCTGATGTCTGGCGTGTAATTAAAAAGACAGAAAATGACCTTGAAGTGTTCCTGGTCCCAGGCAGATCCAGAGAGAGAGAGAGAGAAAGAGAGCGTGCACGCATAAGGGCCCTTCGGCCCATGGAGCTTTCCGGAAGAAGTCCTGAGGCAGCAGAGGGTCTCCGCGGATGCAGGAGCGGAAGATCGGCATGACAGATGTTTATGATATAGTGCAGCAGTACCTTGTCATGCATGATCAGGAGGAACTTTGAAGCAGGTTATGAGCAGTTGGGTGCAGAATTATAATGTCACATTTTTAAGGAATGAAATCCACCCTTCCATCTGTCCATCCACCCATCCATCATGCGCCCATCCATCCAGACATTAGTAGAGGGGAGGTACGGCGTCACACTGACTCTGACATCCAGTCTAGAAAGTGCAAGACAGGGACACCCGGCCTGGGATGAGCAAATAAACCGTCTACTGTAAAAAACGTAAAAGGCAGCACTGCAAGCCTGGTGGCCCCCCCATTGTGCTTCTCCCGCCTTTACAGCTACAACATGTATTGTTGAGCTACATCCTGTTTTCCAATTTCCTTTTTACACCCTCTGGTGTGATGCCGTAATGACTGTGACTCAGTCAATAATATTCTGTTTGTATTTTGCATGACTGGGGATCAAAGAGCAATGCACAAAGCAGTCTGTCGAAGAACGCTGATGTCCCCCCGCCGTCACGACGACGCGCGACGCACTCGCCGCGGTAAGCGCCGGGCAATAAAACACAATGTGGACACAAAGGGAAACACGACAGGCGGGGGGGGCCTGTCATCCGAATACGGAGAAGGCGGCCCACGAGTGCAGGGTTGCCGGGAGCGCAGAGGACCTTACGGCTCAAACAGATGGGTTTCCATATAAAGATCATAAAGGTTCTGGTCCTGTGCTCATTTTTGGGTGATTGACGATATTTGAGGCTTATCTCGTCCTTCAAATCCCATTTTAGTAGCCGTTCGCTCATGCCATTTGAACAAAGCATATATTAAGGTTAATAAAGAGGTTAAACATATATCTGTGCCTTGCGGTGATACTGTTTATGGCTACATAAGCAGGCCGGGTTGGGGACCCGAAAACCTCTGTCTGAAGCCCAGGAATAGCTGCTGGATGGTTCTGTTGACATCATTAATTCTCCTTATGATTCTGGTCACCGTGGGTTTATCAGGCCCCAAGGGATTTATAATGGATTTTGTGGAGCCTAATGATGACGCCCAACAATTGTCCATAAGTGACAGAAACGCACAACAATTTAGCATTATTTTTAAGATGCATTGTGTATTTTAAGCAAGGAAGAAGTCAGTTTTGGGAATATTGTCCGAGTTATTACCATACTTATTAGTCCAGCTTGATTTTGTGACAACCTGATTTTGTGTCTGTATTGCAAGCCTAAAAGTACACAGAGTGTCCGTATTTTCCATTTCTGAAAAGCTAAAATGCCAGTACTGAGGAACAAACAATCCCTGCTGAACCATTTCAAATAAACATAAACAAAATAACCATTTAAAAATCCATTATAGTATTACAGTATCAGGTTATTCAGGTACAAATTACATCCCAAATGTCATCATTTCAAATAATAATAAAAAATCTTTTTAACTAAATGCTATTCCTCCTAAATGAATCAAATTTATAACGACACAAAGACATCAGAGTTTGATTTTTCTCACACAGCGTTACTTACATTAAATATTTTCCTGACTAACCTTCAACCCTCCCTCACTGATAGCTGGGCTGGTTTGGTCCACTGGTAACTGAGTGGGGGGGGGATATCAATGTTGCTACCTATAGTGGACACCCCGCTGTATCGAGCACCTTGGTATCTTCCAAGCATGTCACTGACAAAACGAAATAGCAAAACAAATAAGAAAAATCAAGTAACAAATGAGTAATCAAAACTGCCGAGGATGAAACGGAAGCAAGGAAGACGTATAAAAAGAGCCTCAGCCTTTTTAAACTATTAAACCTAGTAAATCCTAGTATACTATTAAATTAAGGTTTAAATATTTATATCTAGTTTATAACAATATAAACAGAGAATTATGTTAGTATTGACTCCTTTATGTCATTACAGCATAATTGTGGTTCATCGTTTCGCAGAAATGTACTGTTTGTCGTATGTGTTTGACATCATCACCTTTAACAAATTTGCACCTCCATGAACGGCAATAGTTATTATTCATGCATTAGTCATTATTAAAAGTCTAAAAGGAACCGCGTCCACGGTGAGAACAATGGGGCCCCAGCAGAAACCGTGGTGTTTGATTTGCTTTTGAAAGCAGAACATCAGAATATTCAGATGCCCTGAATGACAAAATAGAAACTGGACAAGAGCTCAAAGGATAAACAGCGGAATACCATTCATTACATTAACAAGGTCCTCTTCAGCGCTGTGAGCAGGAAGAAAGACAGATTGGGATATTTTATGAATGTTAATTGGGCTGGGGAAAAAAAACCAGTTGTTGAACCACATTTTTTTCCCCCTAAGAATCTTTGAGGAAAATCGCAGATGAAAGAGGTCTGTAATTAATGGCGTTTGGTCCGCGACGGCCCTTTAAAATCAGGCCTTAATAACTGATGGATTAAAGTTGTCAGGAACACTTCCTGTTGCCAAACAGGAGTTAATTAAGAGGCCAGAGCGTGCTCTTCCTTTTACACCGCGGCTATTCTGTGCTGGGGTGCCGTCGGGGTGCCAGACACGGGACGCGGTGAAATGTTACTGTTTCTCCCGGCAGTCCTGCCAACGTTAATGCAGAGCGTCAGGCTCGGGGCGGCTATCATTTGGCAGACTCAGAGCCTCACATCCTAACATGAAGGGGCCGAGTTCACCAGAAGACGCATTCACGTTACAGGCTAAGAGCCTTCCAATGATAACCCAGTGTATCTTAAGCTTAAAGGAAATAGCTGTCAGTCGATCGAGTTTTAAATCGCGATAGATTTTATAGTCTGTGTATTTCAGCGCAGAAATTTATGTATTCCAAACACAAGTTTCAAAATAAAGACAAAAATATGTTATTCCCATATTAGTGTCCAATGGGTCAATGGGTTTTTTTTTCAGTTTATGACATTGCTCTAAAAATAGAATGTGAATGTTTAGGAACAAAAACATCTCAACATAAAATCTTTTCGGCGAATGGCTTTAAAAACGGAAGCCTGGCAACCATTGAAGATGCATTAATAACTGGCAAGGTCCTTATTTTAAGGTTTAGCCTTCAATAAAATAAAACTACTGTCGCAAATTATGATATTTTTAACCTCCGAGCAGTCTGGTCATTTTTAAAAATGTAATGAACCAGGTAACGATGTTTCCATGCCTTCCCCCTCCCTCAGCTTCCCCGTGAGACACTAATGGAATGTAAACGCAATCAAAAATATAGTAATGCATTGCGACTTAAAAATCGACGGTAACACGTTATATTTACATATTTTGTCCAAAGTTACATACAAGTCACACAAACATCACATTGTAAACCTTTGTGCAGTCATGGAATCAACTAGGTTTAAGTGCATCTAGGCTGAGCTTCCAATGAAAGCTCAGGTATGAATGTACTGTAAGCAGGATAAGAGCAGGAGGTACTTCTGTCATAACTGGAGCCTCATACGACTATTCAAGAACCAGAAATTCAACGTATGAACATTCGGGGAATGTTGGAGGCATTGGCATTTAGAGGAATTCATGGAATTGAAGGGTTTTTGGGTGTTTCTTGAAGGCGGAGAGGGAGTCAGGTGACCGGATGTGGTTCAGCAATTCATATTACCATTGGGGGACCAGACAGGAGAACTGTCTGTAGTGACACTCATCATGAGCTGCTGGGAGCTCTGGTCAATGTTGGTTTGCTGACCGGAGGAGATGAGGCGGGACAATCAAGCACTTGATCCTTGATGTGGGCACCAATAAGGAGCCAAGAAGAGAGACAGGAGTAGTTAACGTGTTAACTTTGACAGTCCATACATATATGTGTCTGTGCATATGTATAGGACCAGTCAAAAGTCTGGACACGCCTACTGAAAATCATTCATTTTTCAAGGAGATAATGACCCTAAGCACATTTTGAGGTTATGTAAGTACTATTATTCTGTGAACAAGGAAAGAGAGGTGCTGTGACCCCTACAATCCCCCGACCGAAACCCTACAGATTTGATTTGGCATGAGTTTCATCGAAGAGTAAAAGCCAGGTAGCTAACTTTTGCCCAGAACTTGTGGAAACTCCTTCCGGACTGCTGGAGAAACGTTCCAGGTGGCTACAAATGGAAGCTGGTTGAAAGAATTCCAAGAGTCTGCGACGCTGTCATTGAAGCAAAAGGGGGCTATTTTGAAATAGACTAAAATATGAGAAAATTTCGAGATCTTGAACAGTCCTCTTCGTCATTGCAACATGTGATATGTATTATTTCATTGCCTGGGGCCATAATCGACATCCAAGGTTCCTATAAAGCTATAAGGTGAATAACACAGCTAAAATAGAGGGAAATGTATTACAAGCAGGTGTGTCCAAACTTCTGACTGGTACTGTATATATATTCTCTCTACTATGTAGTTTGGGACACTTTGCCAGCTAAGCAGAGTAGAAGATGGATGGATTTATGTAACCGTTCAGATATCTATACAACATACTGATACAGTACATTCCCAGTTATGCTAAAAAATGCAATTATTTTACTACTTTTTTTCCATTGTTTTTCTTATAAAAAGTGTCAATTTTGGCCAGTGAGAAGTCTTTGGGCCCAAGTTTTTTAAATGATCAGTAATGGGGCAAGAGACTTCTGCAGCCGTCTCTAGGGTTTTAGCTAATGAACGACCTGACACATCGATAATAAAATATGGGCGAGCAGCCTGTGACGTGGGCTTTGGACATATTGTGATCAATGCTGCGCTTTATAAAAATCACCTGAGAGTTTAAGAAAAAAGACTCTCTGAGCAGCAGTAATGTGAGCATAAAGCCTGGACGCGCTCATGGACATCTGCCTTCCGTTAATGTTGCGAGGGAATAAGGGAGAGGCAGAACGTGCTTTGGGGAGGGGTAAATTTAGGAGCGGCGAGCTTCTCCGCTAGTGGTAATATCTCAGGGTCTGGGATGCCATTGATTCAGAATGTTAAGTAGGGGCCACGCGCAGTGCAGGAGTCTCGGACCATTAGAGATTTTTCCAGCCCGGTGTAATGTCAGTGCTCCAGCTGTATAGTGTTACTGTCGGATGTTGACGGAGCGTGGCAGGGAGTACTATTGGACCTTGGAGTTGTTAGCTGAGATGTTCTCCAGTACTCGGAAAAGCCCTGTAACTCGACCCCGCTCGACCTGGAACATGCTTCATTCTAAAGCCCACACCTCCGCTTTCCCGCCACACCGCTGCTTTCCCGGGCGTCTTGCTGTTCCCGCCGCTTGCGAGGGCAGTGCGTAATTTAAATAATTCATCTGATGGGATGGATTGCATTGCAAGGAAATTAGATTTCCTGTGCGTTTCGGAGTCTGTAGAAAAATGCGAGTAAACAAAGAAGTGTCCGGCTGACGGGACACGCGATTGTGTTCGCGGTTAAACGGTCTGTGTGTCTCCCGGTTTCATGCATTATCGACTTCCTCATATCACAAGCTCGCATGCTCTTAGAAGCCTGTTTCCAACCTGCTAACTGCTGTATTTAATGTTCAGCCGGCGCTCCACGAAATTAACACCAAATGCCTGTTTACAGGGAACGACACTATGGCACAAAATACACACTGGCTACCCATAATTCCTAGACATTTAGCAGACCCTGAGCCATGGTGATTTTTATTACCCAAGGGTAGAATGAGGAGTCACAACAGTTTAGCCACATCACATGTGTGCTTGCGCACCAGAGTAACATAAACATGCCGCAGTTAGCGTTAGCCTGACAATGGCCCTCTGTTTCACTCTCCAGTGCACTCTTCCGCGCTCCGGTGCCGTGAAAGGGTAAACGTAGCTGTGGGTGAGAGTTGTGCTATCACCGTAAGACCACTTCCATCCGCGTGACCTGCCTTTTACTCATTTATACATCATCAGCCCCCCCCCGATGACCTTTTAAGTTTACGGAGCACGCATTAGGCTGTTACATAACAGGCACATCAGGATAACGTCCCATATACGCCTCGCGTGTTTGAGTAGGAAAGAGAGACGATGATGCCGCGAACATATTTATTTCCATACTCTGCACATTAATCATAACCCAGAACCGAGGCGAGCAGCTTAGCTATTTTGAATATCATGAAATATCACCGTCCGCTCGGTTTGTGCGGGTTTGTGAATGCATGGCGTGTTCGTTGGGTGAGACGGAATCGGCGAATCCGAAAAGGCGGCAGAGTGTGAGGTTCTGAGCCCCTCATTGGCCAGAGACCCTGGCCAGACGAGGCGGAGAGGAACCACGCGGAGGGCAGATGTGCCGAGCAGTCTGGAGTGACTCTACCAGCCTGCTGACGTGTTTTTTAAGCAGGAGGTCCCAGCAGGTTCGAGTGTGACCAACTGGATCAGAGTGCCAGTCTCATAACTGGCCGATTCTCCATTGTGAAGGGGCGCCAAGCTGGCACGCGTGCGGGCCTTGTGTCGAGCTGGGGCGTGCCAGCCTCACAGTGCTGCACCGTGATTCCAAATAAACAGCGATGCTTATGAGAGGCCGCAGCGTTACACGAAGCAGCATTACTAAAATAAGCCTTTTTAGGGGATGCATAGGGATTTCAACGAAACAGTCTGAAAGA
>JAABNY020000032.1:5872893-5886270 GCA_015164015.2 Brevimyrus niger
GGTCTTGTGTGCCTGCCTGGGTTCGTAAAAATTTATTTATATTAATGCCTATTAGAAGGAAAAGACCAATTGAGCCTGGGTTAAAGATCTTAAAATGGTAATACTATTATTAATAATGTCATTATTTCATCATGGTTTGAATGCTAAAGAAAAATAGCTTACTATAAATATGAATTCTGTATATTAGCACAGGAACTTTCTGGGTATTAGGTGGGGGTAGGGGGGGTGTCAGATGGGCAAGGGGAGGTTGATTTTTACGAGTCATGTAAAGCTAATGGTTTCTCAGCGTAAGGCAAACAAAATATTAAACGAAACTGTGGACTGAAGGGAGTGGAAGGACCACCTTGGCGTAATTATTAAAATCCCCACCGGGGGGGCAATGTTGACATGTTTTAAAAAAAAAAAGAAAAAGCAACCTGAATGGATGGGTTTCTCATGATTGACACGAGAGACAAACAAAAGTCGGTACTTTTTTTAATCAACAAGGAAAAATAAGTTCACTAACCTGAGAAACCAAACTTTTTTTCCCGTTTAAAATTCTCTAATACTTGCTGCTTAGACTATTTCATATAAATACTGGGATATTTGATTTTTAAAATATTTATTTGATTAATTTATTTAACTTGGTTTATTTATTCTATTTATTAATTTATCTATTACCTATGTACTGATTTATTTTAATTTATCTTTAAAAAAGTATGTATCAAAATAAGAAATGCTTATTGGGGCTTTTCTCTTTCTCCTCTTATTTTCACTTTTACAATAAAAATTCAAACTGGATATTTACTTCTCGAACACGTCTGTTTAATGCCGAGACGAGCAGCGGCGGCATTGAGGGCAATGTGATGGGATTCAGTGCCCTCTCCTCTCTGCTGTGGCATCCACACGTTGTTGGACGATCACGTCACACAAGACCCAACCCCGCCGTTTGACATCAGTCACACTTTGAGTGAAATATCACCCAGCTTTTCAGTTGTGAATAATTTGCTGTTTGTGCCATTTTCAGATCAGCAGCTCATTTTTCAGGCAGGAGCCAGGGGGCGGTACTTCCTGTCCAAGTAATGAATTTAGCCAATCAATCGAATGCTGGGAAAAGGAGACGCCGACAGACCCTGCAGTCATCCGAGGGTCTGATTAGACGATTCGAGTCTAGGTCGTCAAATCATGTCTCGCATGAAGATATCCTAAAAGTGCAGAATTGATAACAGTCTGACAGGCAGGATGAGGGGGCTGCTCTTCCTCCGTGCCTTTCCATCTCCGGTCAGCCAGCGCAGGGAGTTGGGGAGCCTGGAGTCTATTTTCGGAAACACAGGGAAAGATGACGGGGGCAGCTTCAGATTGCTGTCAGGGAAGGGGCATGGAGGAGCGCAACAGTTAAAATGGGGGGGGTTCTTTCTACAAAGTTCACAAAATTAAGAAGAAAAACATACAGCATTTTCTTAAATTACACGATAATTGTTGTTTTTTATTTGTTTATCCGGTAAATTCAGCTAATTTCGTCAGTTCTTTGACTGCAAAGGAAACATGTCACTTTGTGCTTCTTAATTTGGTTTTATTTTTCCAAGACATTCTGTACTATAATAATTCTGTACATTAATAGGCATTCAGCCCAGTGGTCAGAATATAGATCATTGCCATTAGATGAGCCAATGAAAATGCAGGAAAACCTGGAGGGCCAATCAGAACATCAGGGGAGGCGATGCCACCATGGGTCCTCACATTGGCTCCTGTTTTGCATAAAGGCACAGAAATTAAACACGTGAACACACACAAACATACACACACACACACTACAGGGCAAGATTCAAACCCACAACCCTCAAGTGCCACACATTAAACTGCCCAATCACTTTATTTCAGGGGTATGTAATCTCATCCAGGAAGGACCGCTGTGTATGAAGGCTTTCACTGCAACTCCTTAATTAGGTTACTAATTAGAGGACTGAGTGATTGAAGAGTCCTCACACCTGGGTTTGAACAGCTGACCTAAAGGTTCCCAAAAACCTGCACACACACCGGCCCTTTGAGGATAGATTGGCCACCTCTGCCAGAAAAAAAAAGAAATCTTAAACGTATCCCACTGTTGATGATAGATGAATGAATTGAATTCTTAATAGATATGAAAGGGAAGCTTGGAAAAGTGCTATAGGGAAAGCAGGCAAAGAGCGACAGGCCTTGGCGTGACATTTTAGAGCTTCTAAACAGCATTTTCCTTCTAAAACATTCTAACTTTATCCACAAGCCGGCAAAAATGTCGATTTAGACTGAGGCGGTGATTTGATGTTTACATCACAGGATGGCAAACTTTAATTGCTGTTTATATTTATGGAGAGCATGACACCAGGAACACCAGCCCTTCACAGGGCAGGACACAGATACACAGGCATGCATTAAGAAGGATTTAGGAGCAAGACCCAGAGGAAAGTGGAAAGGGGATGCGAACAATCTCCGTATGGAGAGCTATGGATGTGATACGCTGGGGGACCTGGTAGGTACCACTGGCCCTTGAGGTAATCGTTGGCTCTGCACGTAATGGCTCTGTGCTGACGATCAGAAGGTTATTAGTTCAAATCCCACTGTTGCCAGACTAATTCCACTGTTGGGCCTTTGTGTAAGGCTGTTGAACCCATTTGCTCCAGAGACTGTTAAATAAAAACATCCATCCATCTTCAACCCATTTATCTGGTACTGCGTCGGGAGGGGCCCGGAGCCTCCTGCCGATGGGCATCCACGGAACACCGGCCAGGTCAGAGGCGCCAGGTCGCCTACTTCCATATCTTGGATTTCAGCAGGAGTCCGGTGACTACGGGAGAAGGTGCACAGAGCAGAGATGGGACCCAAAGGGATGACAGGGCAATGCTACCCTGCCACCATGAGCTTGGTGCACATATTACAGCCATCTCTAGATGGGCATCACTTTCATAAACGGACGCACATTTCAGGTGATAAAATCCCACACAGGTGGAAAATGTTTATGAACATCCATTTGGAAAAAAAAGAGCACTTAGGGGCGTCTCTGACATCAACGCAGTTGATACGCTTGCTAGGTAATGTTCAATAAACACATTTATAAAATGACATAATTAACAGCAGCTGCGGTAAATTATGCTAACCAATTACCCTCAGACAGAAATTACGTTCATGAAACTGTAGGTCGTAACTTTAAATGAAGCCTAAAACTTACAAAAACCATTTAGAAGAACAGAGAAAGGACCAAAAAAGTGGAGCCATTGGCTCATGAAATAAATTGGCCCAATTACAATAAAGTGTGGCTCTTGGTCGGAGAGCAAAGCCAGCAGTTCATCTTTATTACAATCAGTTAATGAAAATCAATCCCCCTTCTGATAAACTCTTATCTGCACAGCCTATGTGCACCCCCTGCACAGGGATGTAATAAATTAGGGTAATATTTCCTTTAATGAGGGAGTGAATTGCAAATTATTGTAACTTTCCAAGATTTATGATGCAGATGCTTAATTTCCGAGCAGATTTTTTTTCCCTTTTTTTTCCCTTTTTTTTCCCCCCATGGCTTCGGGGATCGGCGACGTCGTTTGTTAAAAGTTTGGGCGACAGCGCCTCATAAAGCGGAGACACACCGCCCCTTCTTCGCCGGAAGCGCGGTGGAGCGCGTCCCCCGTACGGCGGGAGGCGTACCGTGCGTTTTGTCCGAGAACCTGGACCCGCGACAAATTCAGCCTTATCGGGGGGCCCTTCGAGGAAATATTCCGCCGGAATTGCACCAGCTAGGGACCTCCAGATACGCAGGAGGTGAAGGAGCTAGCTAGGCAATGGAGTGGTGTAACAGCACAAAAGGCTGGTGATGCTGGTTTTATCACACTGATCAGATATCGATCAGACTCACCCATAGTGCTTGACAATGTGCTGTTTTTAATTTAATCCTATTTCAGGTCATTGACTGTATTTTCTTGACAACGTGGTCCGACGCCCATATGACACCAGAATCCCTGGGAAAGGAGTTATGGAGCAGGGCTTGAAGTGTCAGAATTCAGCTCAGTGCAGACCACAAATGTCATAATAAAGTCTAACTACCGCAGGACAACCCAGTCTTTAAGTATGTCATATGTAACAGGCCATGGCGAACAGCATCACATATCAGAATGCTGCTTCGTATGATTAATGCGATTACTATTATCTACAGAGTAAAAACAAAAAAACAGAAGGCTCGGCGAACACGTGACACCTACCTGCGTTCCAAGCTTATGACTGTGCCCAAGTTACCTTTGAGGTAACTGCTAATGAGGCCTTCGTTGGGACTTTGAAACTGGCCCATATTGCTGCCTTTTTCGCAGGCAAAATAATGGATCTAGTAACCCGTGACACGGAGCTGTAAAAAGGTTGACGCCGGGAGACAGAAATTAAAATCTGTGCATAAAATTCCCAGTGACAGGTTGGCTCTTGCAATCTGACACAGTGACGACGCTCAGGTAGGTGGAAATTGCAGCAGAGACCTTCAAATTGTCAGGCACGAAGTAAACTGACAACAAAAACTGTGGCAAAGTTTCTTTTTTTTTTTCTTCTCAAACTGCAGGGAAGGAAAATCCGGAGGCTGCAGGTCAAGAGAATTGTCTAACAAACAAAACCGCTCTAATTACAGACGGCAAAGAGGAGATATGTGAGGAAGCCGCGGAATTAACCCGGACTTTCATCCGCGTGCTCATCCTGATTAATTCTCCGTTACACGTTACCCCCGATCTCTTGTGTTACATGTCAGATTGGGAAGCTGTCTGACTGGATCACTGGGGCCACAGACATTGAGCTCCAAATAATGTATTATTTTGCATATATTAAAAGTATCAAGAAGTTAATCGCGTCTGCTTTAAACAACTTATTGAGACCTCCTGTCATCTCTTTCATGCTGTCATCACATCTGCATATAGCTTCTTTACACTAGGCAGTGTGGTGAGCTAATCGGTCTCCGCAAAGTACACCCCCCCCCCCCCAGAATGTTAATATGCATTGTCCCTGGCCTGTATCGTCAGACGGCAGTGGGCCTGCTCCCTTCAGCCCATAATTTGTAAGTTTTGCGTCATTAAATGATGAGTATATATTCACAACTGCAGTACATGGGTGGGGGTTGACCTCACAGGGGAAATCCTGCTAACAGTGTATACAGGGTTCAAGGAGACACATAGTCAGGTAGTAAAATTACGAGTTTTAACCCACCCCCAGGTTGGCAAAGCACATCAGTGACACCCCTATTATGGCTTACCAGATGGCTCCACCCAGTCTAACCCCCTGGCAGGAAAATGTATTGAGTATTTAGCATTGATACTATGTATATTATCTTAAAAGCAGAGAATAACTGGATATTGTTGTTTGCTCTTACCATTTTCAAGGATGAAATAAATTGTCATAATAGAAGAAAGCTCTAACAAAGAGTGATTGTGTCCTTTATGATGTGGCCTTACTTCCAGTGTCACTGAAAAACACAGCCATTAGAACACAGGCAAATAAAGGGAAATCTCTGTCAACTCTTGAGGAGGAGTGAGAGCGCGAAGGCTCAGTGCTGATTCAAGTGATCAAACCTTGTTTGCTAGTTGTGGGTCTCGCGGCTGTTTGAAATGCACGCAGCTGGACAGCCGTTTGCCTCGGCGTCCTAATGACAGCATCCGTAACTAAACTGAAATTACGTTGAGTCTTTTACCTTGTTGATTTTTGTTTTGTCCTCCCGCGGACCAAAAGAAGGTATGTGCAAATATCTAGATGTTTAAACATGATGCAGTAATACGCTAAATAACTCTGTCAGCTGTGTTTATAGAATCTACATTTATAATGGTTTGTTACTCTGCTTAAATCTAACTCGGTGGATTGATTGACAGTTTACCATATCTCATTACCGTATGGCCAATTCTAAGACTAACAATGCATTAAGTTTCCGTAAATTCTATTAACATAAAAACAGTTCAGCAAAAGCTATTTGCAAGTCATTACCCAAAGGGCATTGTGTATATAGTTGCATTTTGGATTACATTTGGGGCTCAGAAGTTCATTTAGAACATGAGTCATGAGCCCATGAGGATGCGTTTAAAAGCCGACGGTCTTGTAAATACGACGTGCATGCTTACAGATAAGAGAGGTGGCTGACTGACTCGGTGACAGCCGTACACCGTACATCCCTCCACCTCCGTCACCTCCCCTGCACCTCCCCTTTCTTGATTTCCTGCAGCTGGGCTCCGGCACCCATGCAGTCGCTCATAAGACGGAAGACGGAAACGCGCACAAGCGCGCGCAACAAAAGTTTAATAACTTCTAACAACTGATTTGCATTTTCAAAAGCTGACCCAGAATATGTGATGTGACACAAAATAAACAGATAAACAGATGAAAGAATTTATCTCTGTGGTTAGCCTGCTCGCTCGCCATCTGTGTCGGTAGCATAAATATGCCAGTTTAATGCATCAGTGTGCTTGGCTGTAAATAAGCCCGTCTTCGTGTCACGACTTAACGCGATGACTTTGCGAGGCCGAGGGGAAACAGCAGAGTCCTCGGCCCCAGCAGGGCGCGTCTGTCCGCCGCCTGCAAGCAGCTGATCCACCGACGCCTTTGCTTTGCCGTTTATTTATAGCGAAGCCGCCGATTTCAGCGCAAGGGCGGCCATGGCGCCTTTCAAGAGTTCACATCCATCTACTCAACCCCGTTTATAAAATAATTAAGACTGAGACAGACATGCAATTAGGGAAGGATACACTGCAAGATCTCGTTCTTTCATTATCTACTCCGTCATCATCAGGTTCATTTCAAACACTGCGAGCACAGTTTAGTCTGGTGTGTTTGCGTCAGTGAGATAAAAAATATTCCAGTTTATCTGGAATTATAAGGATATTATTATAAACACCATCACTTGATGCGGCGGCACACTGAGTTTTGTTAAAAGCTTAATTCTCTTGTTGATTTTGCAGCTAACAAGATACGAATAGCAAACTGTTACATTAACTGCTGAGGCCTTCGACTTCATCCAGCCTAAATAAGCTTAACCAAACCAGCTAAAACAGAGCGGCATCCTAAAAATATTAAACCCATTAAGATGTTAAAGAAAAAGAACTTATTTGATTTAAATTTGAAAACTTTCCTTATACTTATTTGATTGCCCCCCGTCCCGAGTTTAAGCGGCAATCATTCAAGTAGCGGTAAAGAACTAATCTATATGTATTAAACGCAGCCTACTTAAGCCGATCATTTACGTTGGTCGGGAACTTGTTGTTTTATCGACAAGGGGGAGTGAGGGTGCTTTTATTGTGTCGAATTAAAGTTACCAGCCTAAATGGCAAGCGCCATAAAGCCGGTAAAGTCAAAGAAACGGATTATAATTAAGCGGGAGCGACGGACCCCCACCCCCGAAGGAGATGGCTAGTGGGGGGATTTACCACCGGAACGCATTACCGTCCCCTTCTTCCCCGCAGCGATATAAAACAATCAGGAATAACTGAGACCAAGCACCCCCCCCCCGAACATATGATTTAAGGCACGTTAAGCATGTAAGCATGTAATGATAAATGCGGATGGAGGTGCGGCCCCCTCCTCGGCGATGGGGGTAGGGAAATTAAAGCCTTACTTAGCAAATATAAGTCCCTGCGTGCCGTGTCACCGAAGCTTCACCGCAAACGACGTTTATGAATCGTGCGTCTGCGCTGTACTGTCCCATTTTATTTATTGGTTTATATGAAGGTGCAGGCGCTGGCAAGAGCCGACAGGCCGGGCAGCTCCGCCCCGCTGGCGGCCGCAGCTGACATTTAGACTGGGATGCACGGATATGGGCAAGCGGCACCCACTGCATGCCGCTCCAATTCAGGATTAAACATGGGAAACCTGCACCTGTTACAGGGAAGCGGCCCTAAAAGTATTTTATTTGTACTAAAAGGAATTATTACATCAGTGTGTATATATGGCTAATATATACATATATAACATTGAATAGAAACTACTGGCTGCTCTCTGCCAAATTTAATGAACAAATGTAATCACAGCGGTTTTTAATGAATGGCCACCAGAACCTACAGCAATTCAACACAAACTGCACATTTAAGAACCGCTAATATCACCTTATATGCTAATGATTACGGTACATAGCAAGATGGACTTCATGAGCCAGTAAAAGCTAAATTTGTATATGGGGAAGAATATCTGCAGGACGCATCCTTAATGCTATTTAAGGTTATTTATTTTACGCAGTGAACAAGAGCCAGTTTTCAATAGAATATTGTTGGGCATCGCAAATAACGGGAAATAATAAGCCAGTTATTTGTATATGAATTCACTGTGAAGCGTCGGCATGTGAACACCCTACCAGAATCACTATCAATACGTCACTTCCTGTCAATCTGTACGACTGCGTCCCCATCTGGGCAGAAGTTTTGTATAATAGCATAATGTATAATTTGCATAAATCCCTGCGGTTAATTCCATTACACAGAACGGATCAATACTCCTTATTGCTCGATACACCTTAATTACTTTCATTACATTTCACTCTATTCTGGAAATTCATGAAGTTGAACATGCACAGAGACGAGCACTAAATACCTTAAACCTTGAATGGAAACTGCTGCTCAATCCGCACTTTATTTTAGCACGTTTTTCAAAATGATCCTTATTTTTTTTTTAGATATGAACAAATCTTTTCATTAGTTTATCGTGCAGGTAATGGCCTGTAAATAACAAAACAGACCTGAAGCCAAACAGCCTTTGAAGACAGTGCTTAGCCACAGGATAAATGCCACAGCAATTAGGCTGTGTTTAAATGCATATGGATCCTGTCCGCCTTCACTTTAAATGTCAGTTTGTCCCCAAATAAGCTGTAAGCAACGGCGAGCTAACAAGTGCTACAATATGAGTTCACTTCCGCAAGGTGCACAGAGGCTGTCGAGTGACCAAGGCAGGACCGTTGCCTGCTGTTGCATCATCTCGCGTCCTGCGAGCCTGAAGGATAGGAGCAATTAATTCCCATCCCAGAGGATCAGAAAATGAATCGGAAAGTTCTTCAATATGGCGCGAAGGGAATTTTGAGGGACGCATTTTCCTGAGATAACTCAATACGAACCCAGACCCCGGGCTGAGGGATGTTTATTCAGCTAAAGCGAGTAATTGCCCAAGTCATTTTTCAAGAGGTGTAAAACTCAAATTTAATTGGATTCCAATGCCAGTCCTGCAAGTACAAGGTCCAGGTCCAATTACCACCCCACTAATGAGAGTCTCGCCGAAAGAAAACTCGACGTCCGAGTTAAAATAAATAACAGAATATATGCAAGACACCGTTTTTTAATATTGAAAACAACAGATTAAATGTCTACACGTTATTCCACTTGCTCTTACAAATAGGCAAAAGAAAAATCTAACTATCCCCAGAAACAGGGGTGTACATCAAATTATAATTAAAACAATTATATACAGGCAAATGTACACAAAAATTTATATACAATCTTTTAATATATTAACTATTATTATATATAGACAATTTATCTTAAACCTGGCAAAATAATACTGGAAGCTGGGCGGCTTAAGGGAGGAGTGATTAACGGATGGATCAGGTCAGGGTCACGAGGTACAAACATAAATACATCTAATGAAAATACAGGTAGGTAGTATTTCCGTAAAGTTGTTGGATCCCGATTTAGCAACACACACAATCACAGAGACGTTTTAGTTACACATAAACCTTCATGTCAGCCTGTTTGCTGTGAGATGTGGGGGATGAACGTGACGAATGGGGGGGGCAGCGTCCCGGCTAGCTCTCCGGCCGGAGCCGCACGGCGTGGTTCGTGCCGTGCGGCTGGCCTGCTGTGTCGCGCGCCCTGTTCGTGGCGTTATTTCCAAAATAGAGAGAATATTTACAAGAGAAGTGAGTCCGTTAGCTGCCTTTACGTTCCAGCCAAAAAAAGTCTCGCGCTGTGACACGGGTACCTGGCGTCCGCAGATGGGGTGTGGAGCGCAGGGTCATAATGCGAGACATTCATTTAGGACGAATGAGGGCATTTATCTCCGCACATGCAGCGGAAGAGCGGAAAGCCAGATATCCTACGGAAAATGCCAGGGACAAGAGATCCGACCTCAAAAATCTATTCAAAATCCCCCCCCCCCCCCCCCCCCAGCCCTCCAACCCTCCTCTGTCAAATTGACTTCGCTTCCCTCAATATTGACTGCTATTACAATAATTATTGCTATCGCTGTGTACTTTTCTTAGGAAAGTATCAGAGCAAGGAGAAGGACGGCCAGCAGTGAGGGAGTGTGGGAGCTGCTCTTAGGCAGGGGGGCGGCGGAGTTCAACAGCCTGGGGTTCCGGGGCGCGTTCTGCTTCAGCCGGCTCGGAGGTAGGGCTTTGAGGTCCTCTAGGGCTCCGTACGCCGCCATGGAGAAATCGGGGTCCCCCGTGGTGAGAAGGTCAAAGACGCAGGACTGGAAGTAGACGTCCTCCACCTGCAGGATCTCCCGGCATTTGGCGGTAGCGAGTGCCACCGTGTAGGACTGGCGAGGCGGCCCGGCGGGTCCGGGAGCGGCGGGCGTGGCGCTCCCCTGCAGCCGCGGGTGGGGGTTCTGCCGGCTCAGGGTGTGCTCCTTGATGAGCTCGCTGCGCGGGCAGCCGTGCAAACAGAGCTGCAGCTCGCCGCTCCCCGCCGCGTAGTCCAGCATGTCCTCCGGCATGCGGACGGCGAAGGTCAGGTACCGCGCGACCTGCCGCACGATGATGGAGGTGCCGATGTGCCGAGCCCGGATCTGGACGTGCCGGCCGCCCGGGCCGGCCCGCTCCGCCATCCACAGGCTGCCCACCTCGCCCCCGCTCCGCGTGCCGTCCAGGAAGGCCACCGGAACGTCCTCGGTGGTGGCCTGGTACACCTTCTGCTCCGTGCAGCCACGGAACGCCTTGAAGATCACGGTGATCTGTCAGAGAGAGAGAAGGGGAGTCACAGCTGATCCCAGGCGTGACTGTGGCAAACACCTGGAGACCTCCGGCTGTCTCACACGCCTCGTCATAACCCAGTATCTCATATTTAACTAACAAAACATGTCACCTGGCATTTGTTCTTTATCGTTTCCAACACGGCAAATGGGCTGCTTATTACTCGCATTAAAATATCCTTAAACATTCACACGTGGTTTCTGAAGTTCCGGACTTCCAATACTGCTTTGTACTCAATCATTTTAATTACCCAGACAGAAATGCTTTTGATAGGCTGCCGCTTAATGATGAGTAACTCATGATCAAAGTGAATCTCAGCCCCGTTTCTGTGGCACTCCGTTTTTTTTATGCCACCCTTTCTGTCCAACCATCCTCTCATGGTTTTTATTGGCTGCTGTAAAAACTATTAGTTATAAGATCAAAATCCAATAAGAGTTTTATAGTTACATTTGTGCTCGTAAAGGTTTGAATATGCCACCTTAACTCAGTCTGCTTCCTGTGGCCACCTCAAACAGCGTGAATCAGTGTTCAAAGTGCTTAAAATTAATCTGTCATTAAGTGACTTAATTGTTCATTAAACAAACGATCATAATTCCATTAGGCAGTGCATTACATTGTAAGGACTGGAAAATGAATTCTTTCAGCTTATCAGTACAAACTCCCCCAAACACACAAAATAAGTCTCACAAGAAACTGAAGTATGAAGGTTAAAAACCCAAAGATAGATTTCAACTGACAGCTGAATCACACTTACTCAGATTAAATCACGTTACTTATTTTAGCCTCCTACAGAGCCAAGAGGCAACAAATGTACGCGTGCAGTACCCATTCCCACCACACGGCTGCAGAAGCATGTTTGGTGAAAACAAAGACCTCAAGGTACTCTATCACGCCTCCATTTGGCATGCCGGGAAAACGACCAAACGACTGAGTAAGTCAGCTCGATGATTAAGGGATAATTAAGCTGCTGCTTAATGGCACAGAGGTATATCTTGTTCAGGTGTTTTGCTATTAATCCGTAATATATTATTATATTAAAGGTTAACTTAAAAGATGATTTATTAAAGAACTGTGAAGCTAATTATTTATTTATAGATACTATTCGACAAAGAAGCGGAGGAATTAAAAATGCATCAGCACCTTTGCTCTTGAGAGTAGAAGATCCCCAAGGATTGTCAGCTGTTAAGTACTTTTCCATGTTCTTCTCCACCTTTTTTTTTACACTACTCCAACACAACAATACGATAACTTACTGCGTCCACCAGGGGGCGCCTTCTAAACATGCTACCTGACTAGCATGTGGAAAGAATCACTAAGGTAATTAATTTCCAGATTTTACAAGCTGTTCTCGGTTGTCATTTGGGATTCTTAGGATTCCTTCCCAATTAGAGTATATTCCACTCCAGAGTATACTATTCCCTAATAAAGTAAACACCCGCTACTTCTGTGTTTGCTGATAGTCTGAAATACTCAGTCAAGTTCACATTACAAAAACATGCATTTATGTTGGCCCAAACATGGGCCTTTCCACAGTGACACAATACCACTATTCTTCCTTTTAATGTACCATGAACATGTCCATTATATAAGACACACACACAAACACCTATAAATCTACCACTGCACCCTAACTCCGCCACTGGACACATTTTTCAAATGAAAATCTAGGACTAACATCCAAACATCCCAAAAGCTACAAGCTCCTTCCTACTCAAACTCCAAGTCCTTTTTATAGAAATTTAATATAATCTCTCACAAGATTGTAACATGCGATTCCCCAGGAACTATTTGTATACATTAGAAAAAAAAATGACAAACTTTTCTCCTTTTCCATTTGCACAAAAGTAAAGCCCAGGAACAGTATGGCAATGAATCACTGCTGTGTTTTTTCCTTTCCGAAGTTGTAAACGTGCACCGTGGCAACAAAACTGTATGTCATGAGGCTTGGCTCAACAGAGAGTCTTTCTGCGGAGGCCTTGGCTAGGCAGGTAAATGGAAAAACCAGCCTGAACATACTGGTATGTAAATTTAAAGAGACAGGTGCTAAAAACCGAAAGAGTGCAACAAGTCATCCACCGATAATCCACTGAGTTTTGAGGTAAAGTTTGAAGAGCTAGAACTTTTACATATATAAAAGATTGAAGACTAAATGCCGAGTAAACTTATAACCGTCCTTCAATGTATGCATTCCAACCAATGAAAAGAATGACAAATGATACGTCAGTATTGTGAAAAGTGTATTAATTCACCGTCTCAAGTACATAGCATCAACCAGTACGTTCCTGCATCAAACCTTCTACTGGAAAAAGCTTACTGAGTGCTTTAAGCTTTCTGGTGAGTGTAACACCATTTCCATCTCCCAATCCAGGCCTTGTGGACCAACAGTTGTTTTTGCTCCCTGCCAGACAGTCCACATTTTTGCTCCCTCCCAGCTCCCTGCCAGACAGTCCACATTTTTGCTCCCT
>JAABNY020000032.1:5937411-5949973 GCA_015164015.2 Brevimyrus niger
ATATAAATAAAATGTGTGTGTGTGTGTGTGTTTGAGCAGATTATTATTATTGCATTTGTCTTCTTTCAGCGAGTACAATATGTACAATATGTCTTGTGGAGGATTCAAATTCTACTGCCTTGCTCCAACGTCTCTCCACTGGCTTCTGGTTAAGTCCAAGGCAGACTTTGAAATACTACTTATTACTGACCAAAGTGTCCAGTTGGGAGGCAGGCCGAGGAATGCAGGCCGATGGAGGCAGGCCGATGGAGGCAGGCTGAGAAATGCAGGCCGAGGGAGGCAGGCCGATGGAGGCAGGCCGATGGAGGCAGACTATCTTGCTATTCCTGACACAAATGAAAATACTGTCGACGGTAGAGCATTTAGCTACAGGGCTTCAAATCTGCGGGACAGAGTGTCAACAAGTGTGAGGGATGCCCCATCGATCTTGGTACTTAAATCCAAACTGCAGACCTATTACTTTAGCCCCGCCTACCATAAATAAGGGCGCTGGCGCCGCTGAATGTGCCACCATTCTGTCCTGTGCTTTTTCTCGGTCCCCCATCATCATCGCCACTGGCCCACTTTGTCTCTCTCCCCTGCACCAGCGGTGGTCATCAGCTGAGTCCGTGCCATGGGTGTAGACCACACGCCGAGCTCATGGTCTGCAGGGGACTGAAGACTGGCCTGCAGAAGGCTGAAAAAAGAGCTGACCTACAAACACCGTGACAGGATCTCGGCCCATGACTGGAAGGTCGTGAGTTTGAATCCCCTGGCTGGCAGACCGATCATATCACCCTTCAGCAAGGCCCGTAACCGCAACAGCTATGGCGATGAGGTCAGGGAGGAGTGGAACCCGCTGCGCCCTTTCTGGTCACGTGAGATACTTTTGGATTCCTGCCCTAGTTTTTCTGCAAGTTTGGTTATAAGTTGTGCTGTGGGTTTCCCTTGAACTGGTGATTTCTGTAGTACAATGTTTCCCAGCCTTGCCCTTGGGGGCCCATATGTGGACTGTCAGGTAAGATGCTGGATGGGAGCAAACACATGGACTCGGGGGGCCACGAGGTCCTGGTTGGGAAAGACTGGTGTAGTAGATTATTGTGAGCCTTGAAGTTTAGGAGGTGGGATTATGGATGCATTGTCTTTGTCAGATTTTGCCGTATTTTGTTACAGAATAGTACATAAACATAAAAGGATGTGTATGGAGACTATTCCCCACTCCATTCAGATAGGTAGGACCTGCATCAAAATGGACGTATATCTGAATAGGATAATCGCACCGATTGAAAGGTGTGAGAATGAGACTGGGATGGTCGTGCTGCCATACAGTACAAAATGTTCCCTATTGGATACTATATTACATACTATATTGCCTCTGGACCTTATTGGATACTATATTGTCTCTGGCAAATACATCACAGTAGTGTACACAGTATACACACGTAAGACATCACCAAAATTAAAATCTGTAATAATAAAGTACATTGTACCTTATTATACAGTACTGTACTTTCACGAATGAAAGCGATTCTAGCCTAATTCTCAAGAGACGATATAGCAATTAAAAAAAAGTGATGATAGAGCAATGAAAATCATGCTTTTTATATCCCTCAAAGCTTGAAGGAACAATAAAAATATAGGCTAGTGTTACACGTTTTGCAATGAAAAATATTGCATAACCTGTAATGAGAAAAATTTATCAAAAAATATCACAGACTGGTGTAGGTACTCACCGGTTAAGAGCCTGTACTCGCTTGGTGTGCGGTTTGAAACTTGTGAACCATTTCAGGAATTGTTCAAATATTTTTTTTCGGACCACAGAGATAACTGAAACCTGAGATTACTGAAACCTGAGATAACTGGAACCTGAGATAACAGAAATTGCAGATACGTGAATCTCACTGTACTTGCATCCATTCAGTGGCTTTCCTGGCTATTTTATTCAAAGTGATTTACGAAGTTTTGTACACCAGGGCAATTTATATTTAGCTACTCATACAGCTCTGCATTTTACTATAGAAATTGAAGCACCCACCCCAGCTTCTCTCCTGGGACCTGAATCATTTAGGCTATGAGGCCAAGTTCTTGATCACAGTGTTACCTAGTGTTTCACACTGTTAAAGCAGAAAAATATCAGGTTAAGCTCACCTGACACTTTCCATGGCAGACTGGGTGTCAGTCAGGCCCAGCATGCAGGAGGTGAGTGAAACGTCACTCTTCTGTGTACCAGCTCATGCTGCACTGGCCCAAAGCAGCCGTCTGTCGCAAATCCAGGGGCCACCTCAGGTCCCTTCAATGGTCTGGCAGCCCATATCCGCAGAAGCTTATACTGTGGTGGCTCAACAAATCATGTTAAGGTTGAAAAATTGAGTACCTAATTGTAACTAACGCTCTTTGACCTCCACCCATCCGTCTGCCCATCCATATGTTTATATGTATATATATATGTGTGTGTGTGTGTATATATATATATATATATATACACACACACAAATATATGAACAATAACCAACAACTTTTTTAACAGCATTATTACATGCATTTCATAATATGTATAGTCTACACAAGGTAATATGGACTCTTTGCTGAGATGACATCCTCAGCATCAAACTCAGACCTCTTGTTCTTATGAAATGAATGGGTTTTAATAAGATCAGAATATGTAGATGCCTATGATAGCACTAAGGAAATAGGGAAAGGGACACTATAGGGAAATACATGCAATTGCAGGAGAAAGCACAAAAAACCTGAATGTTTGCTCTCCTTGCCATGATGACAATTTAGATTCCAAAATGTCCTTGGTGGTAACCCCAGCCCTGCTCCAATATGCCCGAGGTCCCTGTGGCCTGACACCTCGCACAGACGCATCAGGCGGGACTCACGCATTAAACATGCAATAATAAATCCCTTCCCGCAGTTCATTTTCAGATGGCTTCAATTTCATGCCTTGGTGCTCTCCATATAGGTCTCCTGCCTGAACTGACCCTGTGAAGAGACCCACTGGCTCATGTTTGTTTTGCAGGCAAAGCTGCAATGTGCTTTGGTGACCGAGTATGAAATGAGAGCTCTGATAAGGAGGTGAGGGAGACACTGGTAGGAAGATGAACTTCAGCAGTCAGAATCCTCACCCGTGTTTTTGAGGAGAAGCTATGAGTGGGAGAGTGTCACCATTTGCAGTCCGAGGTCAAATGAAACGTAATTACTTCAGTTGGAGAGATTGAGATATGTTTCCTTGAACTTTGATATAGTATAAATTTCACAATAAATAAAAAAATAAAATTAACTATAAAATTTCTTCAGTTGCTGAAAAAAAAAAAACACTACTTCCGGCTTTTGGTCCTCATCACTTGTTCATTGGATAAAGCTGTTGAAAGCTGTTGACTTTTTTTGTATACTTAAATGTACCTCTGCGGCAAATTCATAGAGTATATAAGTTAATTCTTATATAAGTTATATAAGTCAATTTGTATATGTTAATTCTTCCGTCGGGTATATCTGAACAGCAGTTAAAATCTGAACGCCATTGGGGTTCAGTAGGACTGTGATCGGTAGGTAACCGGCTCGAATCCCAGAGTCAGCAGAGAGATTCCACCGTTGGGCCCCTGAGTAAGGCCCTAAACCTCCATTTGCTTCAGGGACTTTGTGACCATGCTTTCCGTTGAACGTTGCTTTGGATAAATAAATAAATTGTAACTGAAATCAGTTTACATGCTATGATGAAAGTATCGCTATATTTAAACAGAATGATGTGCCTTATCCTGGCTTTCTTTCCCTTGTTAGCAGACTTGCCAAGGTCCTCTCTTTTGTCTTGACTTTTACATTTTATGGAGTTTCCGAGTCTCGCAGCTGTGAGGAAAGGATCTCCTCCACTCCACATCACTGACACCCCAACACCTCACCCTCTTCAGCCCAGGCCTCAGTTCATCCCTTCTACGTTTATAATTGTGCTGCCAGGTAAGCCTTCATAGCATGGTCAAGCCAGCATAAAAATTCATGGGAATCCTTTAAAGAAAATCAAATGTATGTATAATGCTAAGACGTGGTTATGCATGAATGCACTACCGCAGTGTCAGTTTCATTTGGCAGATATCTGGAAAGATTAGGAGCAGAGCAATCAAGGTTCTTTCTTAAAAGCATGTGTTTTTAAATGGCCTTAAAGGGCCATGTGTACATATGCGCATACACATATTCACACTAGGAACCATTCGACATCAACATAGCTAATTATGTTACAACAGTACAGGGATACATTGTTATACATTATATCTTGCATAATTAAACTCAGGTACAGCTGTCAATAAAAAATATCTCGATTTGTATTTGCTCTGCATAAAATCTAATTCTTGCAGCTTGTACAGATAAAAAGCATGTAACGTACACTTAGCAATTAATTTTAATCTTGCTTACCAGCATAACCAGGTCAGTTTAGAAAACCAATAAAGGATATTTAAAAGGGCTGCAGAATTTTATTGGGAAAATGCATGCATTTTCACTGTATTTTAAATACACCACCTCAGAATTTTGATTTACAGTGTTTTTGTTGTTGAACCATTGTGTTCTTCTGCTGTCTCTGAGGGATCTTTCTTCAATGAAGAATTAAAACTGTCTCACGGTGGTTCCCGCAGCTGTCAGTGGTACCCATTTCCTTCATAAGTTGAAGGTTGTTGCTCCAATTCCCAGGTGACACGTGCTGTAGCAACCTTAAGAAAATTACTTAACCTGAACTGCCTCAGTTAAAATACCATGATTTATGAACTGGTATTCCTATTCAAAACACTATTTCTCCTAGTACATCAGTGCATGGTAAATCAACTTGCCTTCAGTGAGAACAGAAAGGTATTTCCCTAAGTAACGTGTCATCGGCATCTTTGCGGGAGCCCAACCAATTGATATCTTTCGTGTCCTTTAAAATTTGTATTTTTATCGCCTAAATTGATATAATTTTGAAGATTTTATTGATTTAAACCTAAGAATACGCCTGCATTGCACCGAGCATTAGGTAACACAAATAGTTAATAGTTGCATTACATATATTTCTTTTCAATCAGAGACGTAGAACTACGTTCAACGACAAAAGTAACAATTTCACAAAATTTTCAAGTAAACTCAATTTACAAACGGTGTATTAAATATTTAGTTAATGCCACCGTCCGTTGTTTACATTTATTTCCCAAATACGTGCATACAGTGATTACAGAACAATTTAGCGGACTTTTTGGGATTGTCCGTTTATGCAATAAATAACTTATTAACACTGTCTTCACTACACCAACACTTTTAGAAGATATGTCAATTATTTGTAATTTGACTGTCGAATCTGCTGCTTTGCACCTTAAAACCTGTTTTCCGCAGCCGGTTCAAATGTCATTTTGTAAAAACTTTATTGAGAGCCAGCCGTGGGCGTTCATTGATTTGTCCTTGTGGATTATTCCTGCTGGTCAGCTAGAAACTTTACCAAAATTAGTCTTTGTCACGTTTTATGTAATATATATATATATTAGGATAATACTTATTACATTACCGTAAGTGTCTCCTTTGGAGAAATTATGGCTAGTAAACTATTTCCTTTCATAAAGTAAGTATGCACTCTTTTTCTCTTTGACACAGGATGTCGCTTTGTATATATGGAAATTCTCACGAGTCTCTTATTTACAGTAAACTTGTGGCTAGTCAGTTTCTAAAGCACGTAATGCTGTTATTAAAATTCACATTTGCTGTTTAAAAGATGATAGTTATTTCAGCCTCGTACCGACGTGGAAATATTAGAGTGCAGTGCAAGTCTGCGATTGTGTATAATGTATGTAACGATGTCACGGTAAATTCTGCAGCATAACTCATCAGTACATCTTATTGTTATTGTAAAAATGGTTCAGGAGTATTAGAGGTGTACAGTGTTTAACGGTTTGCTCACACTCTTCGTATACTATTATTTTACGAAAATACGATATGTACGCATATTCTTTTCTATTCTTCTTACTGTGCATATGTATTACAGATTGGTGACAAAGGTGACCGTGGCTGGGGGTGCCTGCTATGTCGCCTATGACTCTGGCTTACTGGGAGAGAGTGAGAAAGGTTCTGAAATCCTCAGCAAAGCTAAGGCCGCCATTCCCCCGGCTGTGGAGGAGTGGATGAAATACTTCGGTTTTGAGGTATAGCCTTTTATAGATAGATGGCAGTGCCATGCCGTCACATGTCAGTATAGACTGGTTTTCATTTGCACTTAATGCTCCAGTGAAACTAATAATGGTTCTTAAATTATTGTGTCCCAGCTACAAATCATCTATCTTTGCAAATTTGCCTCCATAATTAAATACATTACAAACATGTGGCCAATATGCTCAGTGGCCACTTTATTAGGGAAACCTGTTTAACACCATTTAGGACTCTCCTTTGACAACAGAACATCCTGAACTCTCTCAAGCATGCATTCAACAAGGTACTGGAATCCCATGCGGTGTGGTCCATGATGTTCTTGTGTATGTAGCCATCCCGGTTGCTTTAATGAGTCTGGCCTTTCCATTCTAACTGCCTTCAGTAACAAGGCGTCTTAGCCATCAGAGCAGGCTGTGTGTGAAAACAAGCAGATTTTACCAACAAAATGGCCATTGAATGTACGCGTATGTTACGTTGAGTACCTATGATTACATAAAGCAGGTGGAAGATAGACAGATAAATTGATATAGATGGACAGATTACTTTGTATATTATAAATAAGTATTTTTAATGTTACTTTCAGTATCTATAATCTCGATTAAGATAGGCAGGTGGAAGACAGATTGGATGGATGGATGGATGGACAGATAAATGGGTGGTCAGACAGATGGACGTATTACTTTGGATATTATAATTAAGCACTTTTTAATGTTCTTGTGTTGACACAATTGGAACACCAGTTCAGTTAAAGATTAAGTCTTAATTTGGGGGGGGATTTCAGTAAATGTACGCCAAATATTCTTTGTTTATACTTTTGTGTAAAACGATGTCATGCTGGTGACCACATCTTCTGGGTTTGTACATTTTAGCGGCTGTTTGGTTTATCTGTTTTTCAGCTTCCCGCTCCTCCTAAAATAGACTTCTCCCCTACAGAGACATGGAACTTCGGTAAGAGCATCAGAAACGCACAAAAAAATTAGCATTGATGGAGTAGTAATGCCAAATGAAGCTTCATAAACCAATTGATGTATTTTCTGACACCACTAGATGGCGCTTTTGCTTTGTGTTGAGGGATAAACCGAGCCTTTTTTATTTATTTATTTATTTTTTAATTTAAGAGCACCATCTAGTGGTGTCAGAAAATACATCAATTGGTTTATGACGCTTCCTTAGGCCGTTGCTACTTGAAATATAACAAGATGTATATATAGAGAGCTGAATTGTGCAGATTAAGTTCTATATTTGGTAACTTTATTCATAGATTTTTATAGACATGCCTCACAGAAAGTGTTACCCAACATTCTTTCCCCCCTGATTCGTTGTCTTTAGGAGTGCAGAAGTCCATAAGTGCACTCTCGATCGCCCCCACCAGAGCGTGTGAATATACCAACAAAGGTGTCCAGTATCTAAAGGATTTGAGCAAGTGAGCATTTAGAGGAGAAGGTCATGGACTTTTTGGTGCCACTTTTATGGGTGAAGATGTCGCACACAGTCAGGCTCATGGTGAAAGAATACTGCATATTCAGCGTTGTTTCCTAATAAAATTGGGGTGCATTTCGAAGTCTACAAATCTTGCAAAAGTTCAAAACTAAATAAAAATAAACAGAGAAAACACTGAGGACACCGATAAGATTGACGATACTGGTCCTGTGTTACTTTCTTTATTTTATCTAAATATTTTGCTCTGTCTGATTCGTATTATTACCCTCCTCCGTATGTGTAAACCATCCTTTTGTTTATATCCTAATTCACTCTTTTGTGATACTGATTTTTTTTTTTCCTGAAATAAAATTGCAGACAAAATTGCTTGGGTAATGTTTATAATTTATGATTTTGACAATTAAACAAGTAAATTATCAGGAGTAACAGTGACATTTTTTCAGTATATCTTTGTATTGAAGATTGTTGTTTCTCCTAAAAATACTAATTAAAAAAACAGTTGATCATCATAATGTTGTGAACTAGTCATGGTGATGGTATGAGGGTGTCTTTCAGGGGTTGAACGAGGCTTTTTAGTTCCAGCGAAGGGAACTCTTCATGCATCGGCATAGCAAGTAATTTTTAATCTTCCAAACTTTGTGGGAACAGTTTGGGGAAGGCCCTTTTCTGTTCCAGCGTGACTGTGTCTCAGTGCACAATGCAAGGTCCATGAAGATATGGTTGGGTGAGTTTGGTGTGGAGGAACTTGACTGGCCCGCACAGAGGCCTGACCTCAATCCCATCGAACATCTTCAGCCAACATCAGTGCCTGACCTCATAAATGCTCTCCTGGAAGAATGGTGAAAAATTCAGATTTTTAGACAGACTAGAAAATCTCATGGAATGCTGTTACAGCTGCAAAAGAGGGACCGATTTTATATTGATGCCTATGGATGTAGAATAGGATATCAATGTTCCTGTGGGCATAATGGGCAGGTCTCACAAGGCATTTATCCATATAGTGTGCATACATACACACACAGGAATATGGTTGACATGCACAGTCGCTCCAGGTGATTTTGCAGCTTACGTGCTGCATATTAAGCCGGATGCCAATTATCAATGCATATCAGCTATATACGAGGCCTGGAAATCAGCAATCAGATGTGGAATCTCAAGAGCGACATGGGTAAAACCTGCAACGGCATGCAGCGAATAGGCAAGCTCAGTCGACAAGTAGGAGCAGCGGTCACATGTCGACGCTGAACGGTGATTACACTCGGCTCTCCAATAACAGCATCCCGAGACGGACTGGACGTATCATTCAGGATATCGAGATTTTGCTAGGTGTTTCTGTTTTGCTTACACCTTCTATTTGTCACTTGATTTAGTTCATTTCATTTTGCAAACATAAACCTAATTCAAACCCATATCTAGTTGATCTTAACCACTGAAGTTTTATCTTTGTAGTTTTTTGTTTTTGCAATGTCATGTCATTTTGCAATGACTCAGAAATATGAGTAAAAATAACATTTAGGAAAATGACTGAGTAGTATACTGACAATATTTCGTATATCTAGAACCTGCATTTAGAGTTCCAATGTGCTGTTCTGTTCTCGGAAGCCTTTCCACCAAATGTGTCTTTGACTCGGGGGTCTTTCCGGTGAAGCTGCCGTTGTGGTAACTTTCATTATTAATGCACTTAAATAATCATGCTGCAATCCCATTCGCGAATGCCTCATACAGAGCATTACCAGTTTCCTGTTCTCGCATTTGCTTTGTCCGTATGCTGCGAAATCTGGGGTTTTCATCAAAGACACATTTCTCTGATTGGGATTACTTCATATTGTACTGATATTTAATGATATTCAAAGTGTTTGCTGGTGTGTATGTTGTGATACTTTGTTTAGGTGCATGCGGCCTGGTCTATATCGATACCCTGTCTACTGAGAATGTGTGGGAAAGTATTTCTATGTGTGACTTGTACTCGTCTTGAGTTTACTGATGATGCAAAGAGAAGATGTGGTTTATATTTCAGTATGAGTAGTGAGCAGAGGGGGCCGACATGGAGGGCCATTAAAACTGGTGCCTCGTGCATCTGGGACCAGGGATTGCGCTCCACCAGGGTTCCATGTGTGGAGTTTGCATGTTCTCCCCGTGTCATGCTGGGGTTTCCTCCCATTGCAGTCCGAAAACATCCTGAGGTTAACTGGAGTTCCCAGACTGCCCATAGGTTTGCCCGTGTCAGTGAATGGTGTGTCTGTATGCCCTGAGATGGGTTGGTGCCCCATCCTGGGTCATTACCTACCTTGCACCCGTATCCTCTGGGATGGGCTCTGGACCCCCCATGACCCAGGACAGGACAAGCAATTACAACAAAGAGATGGATAGATTGTAATCAGCAGTTTTAAGGGCTTTTTTAAACTCTTGATATAAAGCATATACTTATTTTTCTGTTCTGGTTTTATGCATTATAATATATAGAACATTTTAAAATGTTGCTGAAATTAAGGGGTACCATGTTTTTTTTTTTTACCATCTTTCTGTTATAATTTCATCTATTGCTGTGCGCCTAGATAATGTAACTCACCGCGTTTCATGGTCTACCATTTCGCTTTGCTCTAAACAATGCTCACCACATCAAAACACGAACAAAGCTCCCCAGACGCTGCCCATGTATAGAGTCCCGTCAGTGTGACACATGAATATTCACAAAACCTGACCTTGCATCCTCTATTCGCTGCGTCCAAGCTGATGGACAGTTTTTGCAGTATGCGAGCACCTGCATGCACGTGTCCCATGCAACTAACAAAGATACAAGACCATACCGCTCAATAAAACAGATCCGGCGTGATTTTATGGTATATAGTTTTACTGGTGCAGTTTTTAACATTATAAAGCATGTACATCAATATCGTCTCAAACATTTGCATCGTTTTCAGAGAGTAGTAAGCTGAATTAATCATTTACTCATTTAAAAGATATAATTTCTCAATTAGTTGCGTAAATTCATACCGTCTGTAGAACATAAAACTAATGCAATGTCTGCACAGTATGTATACCTGAAGATACCTGAAATGAAAATGTCAGACTATGAAGCTTTTTTAATTATTTTTCTTATCCAGGGTAAGAACTTGGAGACATTGGTGTAAATGTTGGGCACGGTTGGGTAGTCGCAGATTTTGCCCAAGTTGAATGAGACGATGCCCTGGGCTATGCCATTGCACACCAGGGGCCCCCCTGAATCCCCCTGCGGAAAAAAAGCGAGCATTAATCTGCTGCTTTTACGCACATTTCAAATCTATGTTTCTTCTGCATCTTCTGACTTCATTTAGAAATGCAGGCAAATGATCTGGGCATTTTTTTGTGTGTGTGACAATACCCGGAGTCCTGTGGTGGAGCTGGACCCGCGACAGACACACACCTGGCATGCTCCTTTGTTAGTCCCGTATCCACCAGCGCAGATTATATTGCTTGGAAGTTCCAGCCGTTCAGATCTCCACAGCTTCCGACACTTGTTCACGTCAATAGTGGAGATTTCTACAACTTGAAGGTGGTCGACGGTCGCCCCTCGCGTTTTCGTGAGGCCCCAACCGGCGACGAGGCACGAAGTGTTTGCCTTTATCAACTTCTCTGTCGTTGGGACGGGTTTAATCGTTTTGACGGGTTTCGACAACTCGAGACACAAAAGAGAAAAGAGAATCTGATTCCTTTGAGATGATTCATTTCCCTCACTGTATGTGTAACTAATCCCATGTTGATTGTTTTTTTATTTTTATGAATATGAGCTGAAATAAAAATTATGCATCAACGTAACACAGTAATGAAGGTATTTATTCTTTTCAATAATAATAAACTGCATCTTACCTGCAGAAGCATGATGTCATTGCCAGAATGGGCATTTTTGTAGCCTGTAGGTTTGTAGGTTTTAGCTACACGGAGTCTGATCCCCTGGTTTGATTTTATATTATGAGTACCCAGAAGTACACTAATGTTACCCCTGTATAAAAGGAACAGCACTTTAGGTCATCATACAAAGAAACAGCTTATTACAGCATCTTGGGGAAGGGTGTCTTTGAATAGAAAGGAACTCACGTTTTTTCACAGTGAGCTGCAGACAGTATGAATTTTTCTGAAATTAAAAATCCTCCACAATAATGTTTTCCATTCTCCTGCAAGGAGGCCATGTACTGCAGGGAATTCTTCGCTGCTTTTTTGCCATTGATGATTTTTCCGCCGGAGGAGTCTTAAAAGATCACGGTGTAGGTTATATGAGACGTGCGCAACTCTGTACCTGCAGGTACATAAATAAGAGATGAGGGACTTACCAGTGTACACCAGCGCAGGCAGCAGTACAGAGAGTAGAGCGAAGCATCCTGGAGACATGGTGTTAAGAAACGCTTGCTCTAAAACCAGTGTTTGAAGCAGCGTTTTATGTAGCCGAAATGGGAAGGTGTGGTTACTTATGCGGTTTCCTGTCTCAGAATCTTACATGGTGACATGAGCAGTGAGGTTAAGGGGGACATTCACTCTGCTGGCCCAGGGATTCGATTGGGCAAACTTCCGATCACTGGTGCAGCACCCTGACCTGCTGAGTCATACAATGAGTTTGGCCCATTCTGCCCAGTCAGTGAAAAGGGGTCCCCAGATTTTTTTTCATTATTGATTTTGGTAATATGGAGCTCATTCGGAGTAAGTTTGATCAGAGAAATGCAGGGGAGGCTGGTGTCAGAGGCGGGGAGCACAAGTGTGCTATAGGGTGCTTTGGAGTATGGTTCAAGTATGCTATGCGGTGCTTTGGAGTATGGTTTAAGTATGCTATATGGTGCTTTGGAGTATGGTTCAAGTATGCTATAGGGTGCTTTGGAGTATGGTTCAAGTATGCTATAGGGTGCTTTGGAGTATGGTTTAAGTATGCTATATGGTGCTTTGGAGTATGGTTCAAGTATGCTATAGGGTGCTTTGGAGTATGGTTCAAGTATGCTATAGGGTGCTTTGGAGTATGGTT
>JAABNY020000032.1:5950073-5968589 GCA_015164015.2 Brevimyrus niger
TGCTTTGGAGTATGGTTCAAGTATGCTATAAGGTGCTTTAGAGTATGGTTCAAGTATGCTATAGGGTGCTTTGGAGTATGGTTCAAGTATGCTATAGGTTGCTTTGGAGTATGGTTCAAGTATGCTATAAGGTGCTTTAGAGTATGGTTCAAGTATGCTATAGGGTGCTTTGGAGTATGGTTCAAGTATGCTATAGGTTGCTTTGGAGTATGGTTCTGCTGGCAGAAGGCTATGCTGAACAGCAGGTTGCTTCCAGGTTCAAAATGTCTAAGACAGCAGGACACAAGAATAAGGTGAAGCAGGAGAAAAGAAACCAGCGAGGCAAAGGGCGGAAGCGACTTTCTACTGCCAGAGATGACTGTTAACTTATCCAGCATTTTCTCATGAATTGAAGGATGACATCGAGTGACCTTCCAAAGGAGTGGGAAACACTAAGTGCAGGAGTGATGTTGACCGCTAGGGCAGTTTGTATCAGGCTCCTAGAAGCAGTTCTGAAGTCTCATAAAGCAAGGAAGAAGCTTTTCATTAAAGTGAAGCAGGGAAGAGCCAGGCTGGAGTTTGCAAAACATGTATTATTGACAGACCCTGAACTGAGAAATGAGTGAAACAGAAATCGTGCTGTGGTCTCTTACATTTTCCACAGCTGTACGTGTCGCTCTAAAGCCAGTCGTCGAACCAGCATTTTCTGTAACCGGAAGATGTGGTTATTTCTGTGGTTTTCTACGCGTCAACTTCTCTCAAGGTCACATTTTTTTTTTTGTAGTAGGCGCTTCTTACAAATATGTTGAGCAATTGGGGGGTTAGGGTGGGACCAAGTGTTTGGGTCCAAATGCTGGGCCTCTGAAGCAGTTGGGGTGGTGAAGGGCTTTGCTCAAGGGCCCCAAGATGAAATTATTACTCATTTGGCTGAAGCAGTGCGTCTCGGGGACCCCAGACGGTCCACATTTTTGGTCCCTCCCTGCTCCTTGCCAGATGGTCCACGTTTTGGCCACAGGACATGTTTGAGAAACCTACACACTGTCTGTAATGACATAATACACAATTGTGGCTATGTTTACATGGGCACCAGCTTAACCAACATCTTGTTCCAGAACCAGGAAATTAATATGATGTTGGTCGACCCTTTGTTGCTGTGATCTCTGTCTCTTCTGGGAAGGCTTCCTGTTAGATGTTGTGCTATTGCTGATGGAAGTTGCTGCCATTCAGGTTGGGTATTGATGTTGGCCACAGCAGCTCTAACAGGGCAGAAATTTGGTGAAATTTCAATGGAGTAGAAGGTCACTAATTTCTCCTGCAGAACCGCCCATTCTCCTGCCGTCGTCTATTGATGGACATTGAGGTCTGAGCTTCATTACACACCTGTGGCAGGAATGGGTGTGGCTTCATTAACCAATTCTAATTAATAGATGTTTCCACATAACAATGAAACAGGGAAGGAAAGTCTGGTTCATACACACGCCCGCACACACACTACCAGTCAAATGTTTTTGCACACCACAGGTTTTTTTACCACTTTTCCATTTATTTCATAAACTGCAGATTTTTTTTTTTATTCTTGCTAAGCAATGGAAAGTTGAGTGAACAATTATAAATGAAAATATAACTCAAATAAAACAAGTTTCCTGCATAACATGCAGAGAGTATGTGACAGTGCATGTCTGACATCCTATTAACTGGTTGTGTGGTGAGTCTCATTCTTGGATGTCATTTCACTTTGAATGCATTTGTTAGCTATTTCATCCCATGAAACAGAGCAGTATTTAATGTCCATTGTCAAAAGAATGCCACAAATTTTATCTGCTGTTATAAACCTTAGAGCTTGATGACATTTTCTTGCTAATAAAGGTACTAAAATGGTGACAATATTGTTAAATTATTTGCTAGCAAAGAATATTGAGTGTATGTGTAATAAATGTTAAGTTAGTAACATGCAAGTGTAAATAAGCTCACTGTGTGCAAAAACATTTGATTGGTAGTGTATATATATATATATATATATAATATGTGCGCGCACGCACACACACGCACGTGCATGTAGGGTAAACATATTCTTATGGGGACCGCTCATTCATTTCAATGGGAAAAATGCTAATGCTAACTATGACAACCTTAACCCCTACCCTGCCCTAACCATAAGTAACCTAATGAAATGCAAGAATTTTTGCATTTTTATTTTTTTCATAGCAGTCACAGATTCCTATAAAACAGAGTTTACCCTTATGGGGACCAGGAAACCGGTCCATGTGCGCTATATTATATGACAAAAAGGACCAATGTATTGATATTAAAACGTTTATTTGCTTTTCAGTTCCATTTAATCAATACCATTTTACAAATTCCAACAACATCTGAAAAATTCAAGAAGCAGTTTCAGCTAAATTCTGCATTTGGGACTCTAATTCCCAGTCACTTAACTATTACGTGATCGGAGGACAATGATTACTCTCTATGTAGCACATTGGCGGCTGTTCAGTCCTACCGCACAGAGCGAGCAATGACAACCATGTCCTCCTCTCAAAGTAAGAAAGCTGTAAGTTCGTATTGCAGCTACAAGCCTTTTATAATGCACAGCAGCTCGGCCCTGTGGACATGCAGTACTGAGAAAATCTTGCTGGCTGAAAACAGATACATAGGAGACAAGAAACACCTTTTGATGCAGCCTGGGAAACAAAGGTTTCTTCTTCTTTTCGATGGTGTTTGTTCACGAGAGAGGAATGATAACTGCCCAATGTGTAACATCATAAGGAAATGATTTGAATGTAACCTTTAGAGATGGGACAAAGGCTGACTCAGAACATAGCCATTATCTAGCATTTACACAGTTGACCGCTGTGAGTCAGCGGGGCTGGTTTCTTGTTGCACAGAACAAGCGCACCCTCCTCGCTACGTCTGCGATATGAACCACAGGTGTGACCCTTATAGGCTCACGGCGTTTTGGCCTCTGCTTGATTAAAAAAAAAAAAAGATTGCTAAATATGATTAGGCGAGACGCTTGTGAGGCTGTTACAAACGAGTGGTTTTGTGAGTAATTAACACCAGTCTGCCGTGTGCGGTTTTGGAGCGAAACCACAAACTCTCCGAGATGCTTTTGCAATGGCTTTATATTGGATTATAGCACACGTTTACTGTCGTTTACACCATTCAAATGCTTGCTCTCATATCCTATCCCTTGTTAGATACTGTTGATGATGCATTTGATCCATGATAAGTACTTGGACACTTGAGTGTAAACGTTGGGTATTGTGGGCGAGTTGCAGTTTCTTTTCTGGTTGAATGACACGATCCCCAACGCCTTCTTTTTACACACCAGCGGACCTCCAGAATCTCCCTGAAATTAAGAAACCACAAGAAGGACTCACACCTTGGAGTTATGGCTGCCATTATACAGCAAAGCTACTGTCTCAGTCAAACTGTCAGAGGACCCTGAACTTTAGAGGGACCCCAAAACACAGCTGCAGGGGCCTGGTCAGCAAACCCCCCCCCCGCCCCCCCACCGCACATTGCATACAGTAATGTAGATCTTGGACATCCTCAAGACTGTGTCAATGTCTTTGTTTTTAGCCAGAGGAAGCACATTTGTACATACCTGACAGATTCCCTTTCCTTTATCTTTACTTCCCCCTGCACACAGCATTCCTTTTGATATATTTTTCCATGCAGTTTTGCAGGCCTTGTATGGCTCGGTGGTCACATTGGCCTCCATTAGGCGCGGCTCGGCGTGTCCGCCATCTTTAGATAGCCCCCAACCAGCCACGCTGCACGGAGACCCACCCTTGACCTCCTGATCTTTCTTAGGGATTGCAATCTCCTGGATCGTTCGGCTCCACTCAACGGCCGTCTCCAGCTACAGTCGAACACATTCCCGTCCCACCAAACCTCAGCTGAGTTGCCACTGTTATCAATGTAAACGAGCAGAACTATCAAGCATTTGACCTGCACATCAAACGTGAAAAATCTGGCTGGGTTACATACCTGCAGGAGCATAATATCATTGTCTAGCGTTTTGCGGTTGTACCCAGGGTGGATGTGGTAGAACTTCACAGGTATTCTGAGCGTATTTTCTTTCTTTGTAATGTCATGTGCACCAAGCACAGCAGTCAGGTTGTGTTGCCTTTGCAAAAAGCAAAAAATGTATCACCTTAGTACTAAGCATTGAACTTCGAGGTAAAACCTCTCACATTATCACAATCCCCTTACATTTCACATTGTTTCTAAGCTCATTTGAACGGTCAGTTTAGGCATTAGATTGAAAATAAGTAATTGTTGGCGAACGCCACTACGTTGACTTGCGACTTTGCCCCCCCTGATGTGGCGTCCCCGGGGCGGGGGTGTGCCGTCCCCGGGGCAGGCTCCTACCACGTGAAGCAGTGTGCCGCAGTCATCACAAAGGACTTGGACACCAAGAAGCCCCCGCAGGTGTGTGAGTCCCGGATCTGCAAGGAGACCATGTAGGGTCTGGAATGCGGCTTAGCCTCTCTGCCGTTGACGATGCCGAAATCGCTTTGGGCTGGAAGAAGCAGAGCTCTTTACTCGCTTGTCCAAAGCTGGGATCGCAAGAAGGCGCCTTCGCTGCACCGACTGGGAAACTCATCGGAGGGCGACAAATGCAGTGGCACCAAACACAGACTGCCAACAGATGTATTTGATCCACACATCTTGTCTGTAAAGTACTGTGCAGAAGCCTTAGGTAGTGAAAGAAAGTATTTAAAGCTATTTTTCTGGGGACTATAAGGGTATTTTTGCTAAGAAAAGAACAGTGGAACATATGTAAATGTACAGTAACGCGACAAGAAACAAGAATTTGTTATATTTCTTATATTGGTGCAGTAATAATGTTAGATGGCTAGAACAACATCATTTCAGTTCCCAAACCTCTCCTCAGGCATAGTATTCACTAACCAAAAATCGTACGCTAGTGGTCAAATCAACAAATGCATGGGTATGTTAGATGGTTCCGGCAAATACTGGAGTTCCTTCGGAGAAATGGCTAAGCTGACACACTTTGATAGACATTATCTCATAGTTTTACATCAGCTTGAAGAACATCCATGTGTGCATCTCAGTAACACAGCAGCATCACAAACTGCGAGCAGCATCTCAGTAACACAGCAGCCTAATAAACTGCGAGCAGCATCTCAGTAACACAGCAGCCTAATAAACTGCGAACAGTATCTCAGTAACACAGCAGCCTAATAAACTGCGAGCAGCATCTCAGTAACACAGCAGCCTAATAAACTGCGAACAGTATCTCAGTAACACAGCAGCCTAATAAACTGCGAACAGTATCTCAGTAACACAGCAGCACCACAAACTGCGAACAGCATCTCAGCCCTTGTTATTACCGATTTGTAGTCCTCCAAGTATCTGAAAGGTCATCTCAAAAAAAATCTAGTGCAGGGAAGCTGCCGTGGGTCTAGATTGTGGTGATCGGAGAGATGGTACATCAAGAACTTACCAGAAAACCCCAGTGAAGGCAGCAGAGCGGCCAGCAGAATCAGACCTGTGGCCTGCATGATGTCAATGCGATTCTGAGATCGGATACACACACTTCAAGGAAGCGCAGGGTCTCTATCTCCACCCCCACTGGAAACTGCGTGTGGTTTTTGCAAGCCGTTTTGTGCAAGGTGATCTAAAATAAGCCTTATAGTCCTAGTCTTACAGAGGTGGCAAACCTGAGAACTTTGCTTTTGTTGCCAGCTAAGTGAACATTACTCATCAAACGGCTTTTATATGGACACTCTATGCATCGTTTTTGTGGCCATAGGACACAATGATAAATATGTCATAAATGAAGATGCAAGGATGATACTGTATGTATCCAAAATAAATCATCCTGTCTCATATAGGAGCTTCTTCACCTTGCACTGTGATTTCGCTTCAGATGAACTCAAACATGAATAGATACACTATATGGAGAAAAGTATTGGGAGACCCAGCCTTTGCACCCACTGGGACTTTTATAACATCCCCATCTATATTTATGGGCTTCAGAATGGAGTTGACCTCTCCTTTGCAACATATCAAGACATTTTTGGACAGTTCTATGCTTGCAACTTCGTGGAACAGTTTTGGGAAGGCCCTTTTCTGTTCCAGCATGACTGTGCCCCAGTGCACAAAGCAAGGTCCATAAAGACACGGTTGGGTGAATTTGGTTTGGCAGAACTTGACTGGCCCGCAACAGAGGCCTGACCTCAATACCATCGAACACCTTGGGGATGAAGTAGATTGGAGATCGTGAGACAGGTCTTCACATCCAGCGTCAGGGCCTGACCTGATCTTCTGGATGAATGGGCAAAAATTCCCACAGACACACTCCAAAATCTTGAGGAAAGCCTTCACTGAAGAGTGGCAGCTGTTATAGCTGCACAGGGGGACCAACTCAATACTGATGCCTATGGATTTAGGGTGTGATGTCATTGTGATGTCATTATAGTTCGCGTGAGTGTTATGGGCCGGTCTTCCAATACATGAAGACTTAAATTAAGATTCAGCACACCCATCTGTTTCGTTTCATCTCATATATATTAAAGTGGCGGCTTCTCAACCCATGGATCACGAGGGAATTTGGGTGGCGGCAAGTTCTGGAAGGGTCGCAAGGCAGAGCTGGAAATGTAAGCAAACCAGCAAGCTCCTATGCTGATCCATGATCAGATTTCCCAGCCCCAGTCCTAGAATTTACTTATACAGACGGGTCTTGGGTCTGTAAATGCTTAGTGCAGAATCAGAGAACATTCAACTAATACAAGGAGCCAAACCACAGATGCTTAATTTAAAAGTCAGTGGCACATCAAAACAGATTATTACAGAATTATTGTTGAACATATTGATAAACATACATGATATTTAACTTGAGAGTTTTTGGTTCCTCTCCTCCGTCATCTAGCTTTCTTCTTTAATCTTGTGTCTTTCCTTGTTCCTATTTTTGCATTATTCTGTGTTAATGATCACAACACACCCATGTAATGCACATGGGGGTGACACTGTTGTGAAAGGCGCTATATAAAAATGAATTGAATTTCTCATTAGCTGTAGCTGTGTCCGACAGTGACATTAGACCACTATATATGAGACACAGATATTAGAGTCACAATCTTGTAAAAGCTTAGCCAGCAGGTGGCATAATCACCCCAGGATGACCGAGGAACACTGTGAGTCTTAAATTTGTTTGGTTCTTTGACAGCAGTTGGTGTGATTGTCTTCACTGCCAAACTTGCTGACACCTACGTGTGTGTCATGGAGAGCAGGATGGGGTACAGGATAGGCTATATGACGGGGTACAGGATAGGGTATACGATGGGGTACAGGATGGGGTATAGGATAGGGTACAGGATGGGGTATAGGATAGGGTACAGGATGGGGTACAGGATAGGGTATATGATGGGGTACAGGATAGGGGTACAGGATGGGGTATAGAATAGGGTACATGATAGGGTATAGGACAGGGGTACAGGATAGGCGTACAGGATGGGGTATAGAATAGGGTACATGATGGGGTATAGGATAGGGGTACAGGATGGGGTACAGGATGGGGTAGACGTAAACAGAATTTCCCTGCGGGGATCAATAAAAGTGTCATTATTATTAAATATTTTGTTGCCGACGGTGAGACTTCCACTGCGCTCACAAAAACAGAGAGGTACCAGATTCTGAGGATCATAAACAAAGACCAGCTAGAAGCGTGAAAGCACATGATAAATGGCTTCAGGAGCTATTTTTATGAAAAAAGGCAGTATCCACCACGGCATTCATGCCGGTCTCCCCATACAAATGAAATCGCCACGTGGTGCACCTCCCATTCTTGCCTACATATTTTCCTGTGGTTTTTTATGTGAGATTTTTAGGTCATTCTAGCAGTTACACCAGAAACAAACTTTCAGAATTTCCTTTACTTTTATGCTTTAATACTACACCTTTCAAAGTTTAACACCTTTTATGTCAGGTTAGATAAACATTGTGTTTCCACATGTCGACACACAAACCTAATTCATCACTAAAAACACTCGACAGCCATAAGTGTCACCTGCTTGTGGTTGCGCAATCATTCATTGAGCAGTGGCGCTAAATGAGTTGTTAGCTGAGATCTCTGTCTCAATAAACGTTAGCATAACCGTCAAGAATGAAGGTCCCGCTGACCTGTTACCGCTTAAGGCTACATGCAAGAACAAAAGTTAATAGAAATACAGCCTTGCATCTACATACATCTACAATATATGTCTGGAAAAAGTGCTTCTATTCTATAGCCCCAGCTATATCTGGCTATTGTAGACTTCAATCCATGGTTAAGGAATTCAGGGTTAATTAAGAGAGGTCAGTGAGGTCATAGATGTGGTGACTAGCCTGTTGGGGCTCCAGTCCACCACATTGTTAAAAGCACAGTCCAGACTGACCTGCTGATGCTGCTGAACTGCAGCAAGCGGCGACATCTTTGCAGAGAATGTTTGTACTAAGATACATATCTTACAGCATGATGCTGTTGCAGTATGAATTTTCCTGGCATAAGAATAAGACGGAGTATTGGCTTTGCCAAGATGATTAGACATGTAGACTTTCATTTTTCGCATGGTATGAAAAATTGCATCAGCGCGTGAAATGTTTATCACGCGTCCACACTGGAATAAGTACTGCCATGCATGGTTCACGCAGATTTATAAACTTTGCGGATATTCTCTGATGAAAAGTCTTTCCTAAATGTAAATGGAAAAACAACGGCCTGATCTGAAAGAATGGATGAGCTGATATTTAAGGAAAATATGCTCATATTTCGTGGCCCATGCTGACTCATCCCTGTGGTACGGAGGTTTTTTCCCAGGCGTATCTACCTTCGTCAATGGGTGGCATTTTCTCTCTGGGCGTAGCTACAGTCTGCGGCCACAGGGTGACACTGTTGCACTCAACCCTCACGCTGCCCCCCTGAGTATATGCCTGTAGTGTATCTGGGTTGCGTTTCTGAGGAAATGAAGACAGCCTCTCTAGAGGACTGTAACGTAACAACATTTTGTAAGAAAAACCACCTTGCACTGTTTTGGTTGGATTTCTCTGACCTCAGCAATGGCCCAGAATGTTAACAAAGTGCATAATGGGGCACCGATTGCTCACGTACTCACCTAATTTGTCCATCCGCACAACTCGGGCCTTTCCCACTTAGACACACGCATGGTCAGTTCCTTTCCACCTTAATGTCTGGGAAGCCTTACCGAATACTCGTAAAACGAAAACCGGCAGACTTGTCCAGATAAATGGCAGCCTGAAATATCTATTCGGAAATCTACTGAAGACTTTTACGGCACATTTGCATGCATGGCACTATAACTGCGGTGAGACAGCATTTCCCTGTTAAAAAGATGTGCGCAGTGCGTCTCACAATTAGGCTGTCTTAGCGGTGGAAACTGGCAGGCTGCAACAATAAGCCACAATGACTCTATCTCCCAAAGCACTTGGCTGTCACCAGTTGTCTTGTCAATGAGGACTGTGACACATTTAATGGAATATTAATACAATGAAGTCATGACGAAGACAGAAGTTCCAGACTGCTGGTGGACCAGCTCTCCACAAAACTATTCTGCAGGCTTGCGGGCCACTGGGTGTTTTCTGCAAGCGCAGCTTTACCCTTTGTTACTGTTAGCCTACCGATGTAGCGTTTGGGAGTTTATTTCAGAACAATTTCCTCTCGCGCAACATTTTCCGTTTTGTTTTCAGCATAGACGGCGCTCACGCAAAGTTTTGGAACGCTTGCTTAATTTTGTAGACATGCTGAGAGTTTTTGTGTAACGTATCTGCGCTTATCTTCCACAAAGACGTTTTCTTATTATCATATTTTTGCTGACCGACTCATTCAGTTCTGTTGTTGCCATTTTGCTATTAATTGCTATTGTAGTCAATGGCCCCCAAAGGGACACTGAACACATTTTTTTGGTGTTTTATGTAATTGCACAGGTGTTGCTAATTAAAAAGCACCCAATGAAACTGCTTGCCCATGAATGTTTTAACTCAGAACAGCTCTTTTAGAACTATAATTTGAGTTTCAATTTATTACTACTTGAAAAGAATGTTTACTTTAAAACTTCTGATACATATGATCCATAGTTTTTTCTAAACAAATAATGATTTTTATTATAAACAACTCAGGTTATTTACGTGGATCAAAAGTACAGCATTTAAGCTCATTTAGGTGTGCACTATATTCCCCAATATTCAGTTTTTAGTACTTGCTATTTTGTAGAAGATGTCCCAGTTAATACCGTAGACAAAGAGCAGTGGACCTAGCTTAGACCAATGTAATACGAGATCATTTTGAAATTAATCAGCCCAGCCAATTATCCACACGGACCATGACATAAAACCGATCCGTTACAGAGAGCAGTATCAGACTGTTTTCCTGGTTTGTGCCTGCATGGATTGCGTCAAAGATGGGTGGGGTTGAAAGGCCGGGAAACTCTGGATGGGGGTGCTTGCTGGTCTTGGACTATGTCCTTGGCACCATCTTTGTTCCACTGCTCAAGAAAACCCATCTCCGTTAGATAAAGAGCTGCTAAGCTACACTAATGCTATAATTGGTTTGTCTCCAGACGCCCTTTCGTCCGTAACAGGTAACAGTGGTCGAGGTCTCCGTGTGATATTGCTGTATGCAGCCGCCATAAAAGCCCTTCCATTTAGACTGCCAGTCTCGACTAACCAAGCCTATGTAGACTCCAGGTTGTGAATCTGTCGTTGCCCCCTTTGATTACCCAGTCAGTCTCAAACCTTATTTTCCTGAGGAAAAAAAATTATTTATGGCAACCTAATGTAGTCAGAGGAGCTTCCTGAGGGCCCCTATATTCTGGGCACGTTGATCCATCACACTCTGATCTTGGCGACCCTCTGGAACAGCAACGAGGCATCGTTGAAATTCACAGTAATAAAAGGCAGAAACGATCACATTTAGTAAATCTATAAAAAAAATATTAGACCGTTCTGAAAAATATGACGTGCATTCTCGCGACCATTATGAAAAAAGAAAAAAAATGTCCAGCTCATGAATAAAGAGGCACAGACGGTAACAAAAGACATCAAAGGGTTTTTTTCACATTTCCATGCACACATACTGGAGCTCAGTGTGGACGGAGTCTGCCCTGGACCCAGCTCCGCATGAACCCATCCTGACTTATGTTTTTTCCAGTCTCCGCATGCCAAAGACAACCTTACGACGCTGACTGGTATCCGTCCAGAGTCTGGCCCGCTTCAATTGGCCACACTGTCTGGCCATGAGCAGCCTCCAGTGCGTTCACCGCCCCCCCAATCCCCCCCCCCCACCCCAGCTCCTTGATTCCAAAAGGCCTTTGACACACCCGATGGCATGCGGAGAATGCCGCGGGGAGATAAGCCCGGGTTGTAGATCCAGCGCTACCCCATACCTCCAAAGTGCCATGGCATGGGTTTTGGGGGGGGGGGGCATGAGGCACGTGTGCCACTCGGAGACCCGCTCTCATGTGTGTCCAGATGAGCAGGCTAATCCACGGCGAGATGAGACGCCTGCCGCCGTCGGCCAAGACCCCGGGAAGGTCGCGCCAAGGCGCTCACAGAGAAAAGAGTTCTTCTCTGTGAGGACAAGGGATTTTCTGAAGCCTGCCATACTCGCTCGCTCTTACTGCCGTTCTCCACAGAGCGACCCGGAGGAGCGCGGTGCACTTAACCTCCTCTTTAGCGTAGAATCTCAAGGTTAACGTGCGTCGATTACCGTTAAGCCGACTTACTACGGCTGTCTGTTAGGTAAATTGCTAATGTTGTCCAGCTGAAGGATTTAAATAGCCTTTTAGTGATCAGCGTCAATCGTTTGCATGTACGCTAGTGGCCAAAATTACACAAACACTCAGCATTATGCTTTATAAATTACTACAGGAATATCGGAGGTAATTTTATAAACAAAGAATGTTACAAATGTCATACACTGGATGATTAAATAAGTAACTGTTTCCACAATTTTGCACACTAGTTTATAGGACACGGTCAATGCTGTGTTCTTGCTGCCCAGAATAGGACTGTATTTGTAAAATCCCAGAAGCGTCTAGTCATTTATGCTTCAATTGTCCATCCTTCTTCCTTCCCCAATGCAGATGACTAATTTTCAGATTTAATATGGAAAATATGACACCTGTGCATGGAAGGCACTCGTATAAATGTCTTCGCTATGGTTAATTCATTATGCTGAATTATGTAGCAGGAATATCGGCCGACATGTTCTCACCTCTCACCTGACAGCTAATGAGCTTCAGCGGGGGCCACGCCTCATAGCAGCGGGAAGATGCCGGAAAGCTGTGGCACACCCACAACGCGAGAGGCCCCTAGATGGCTCAGCGCTCCTCATTACCTCTCACTGGGTTCCGCGCGCGGGTGCCCTCTGCCGCTTGGGCTGGCTCATCTGAGTGGGCAGAAAGCCTTTACGTGTTGCCATTCCGTCTGCGGGTTTTGGAAATGCAGCGCGGGGTCGGAAATGCGCCGTACGTTTCACCGGCGTGCTGGGTAATATGTCAAATCTCACAAATTTCACCTTGTCAAATCTCTCATCTCCTTCTCGGATGAGGGAATGCAGGGGCCACTGTGGCCGTCAATATCGACAAAATCCAGAAAGATTTAATCATAAACATACATGCAAATTGCAAATACACAAAAGAAACGTTTTGTTCTAAATGGTGCTTTAGATAAATCTCATATATTGTACTTACTCATTTATATTCATTAAAATTTCAGTTGCAGAACTAATTCAGGAATTGAGGCAGATAGGTGGTCCCGTCTGCTAACTCTTGCTCCCCCACCTTCACGCACGCATATGCAGATACGCATCTCCCAATTCCCTCCTCGTCTGTCCTTCAGCCTCCATTCTTTCAAATAGCTCAGGCTGTTTTTGTAACAAAACAAGGGCTAATCCCAAATTCAGGGAGCTGTGAATAGCCTTGGACAAATGCGGGACAAATGAGAGGGATTAGGGTCGGCCTGTGAAGGAGCGAGGCGTCCCGTTGATCTTTGGTGGTCCTGTGCTCTTTCAAGGGCGTTTGCTCCGAAAGCCCCACGGAGGCGGCCGCTCTGGCGTTCCTCTGGGCTGCAGGATGCCGGCGAACATCCGCAATTAGCCTTGTGAGCTTTAATAGCAATTTCGGACTTTCTACTCGCATGCTGACCCTCTGATCCTCGCATGCAGGTGTGTAGTGTGGGCGAGAGCAACGGTTCCATTTAAAGGGACTCCAAAGTTTTTCGATCGCATTACTTGTGCCCCCTGTGCTTTTTAGTTCCAGTTGGGTCCCTCCCCAGTGGTCACTGTTTACCCCCATTACAATAAAACAGAGTAATAGCGTTTTGCTATATTATGCGGTACAAAGTATTACAATAATTGTCCGCACTTGTACAGGTGTGCCTTAGTTTCAGGTTGCCCATTTGAAGTCTATTAATGTCCATGTCAAGGTGTTGATTTGTTGTGAATTGTGACTAGTGGCTAGGCAAAGCTATGTTAAGCGTGGGACAGGGAGTGCAAGGGCAAGCCAGAGTGTAAATGGGTTTGAAAGTAACGTCTTGTGTGTACGGAGAGTGGTTCTGAATCCTCTCCCCCTGAAGACCCCATTCCCACTTTCTCCCTTTGCTGCGAGACATTCCTCCTTGATTTTCTGCGCTGTTTTAGGGTTTTGCTGTGATCAAAGACAGTTGCTTTGATCTTCCCTGCCAAGGGATTGCTCTTCCCTGGCTCTCTGGCGAGCGAACTGACAGGACAGTAGGGGCAACAATGATAATTACAGCCTCCCATTTTGTTTCGCTGCTTTTTATTTTGAGCTGGACGCGGCCTAAACGAGCCTGCCTGTCTTAAGGCCAAGAATGAGGCGAAGTTTCGGGACGTTTTATGGCAAAGAGAGCAGCGGCCGCCCAGTGACGCCATTTAGAGGAAGGGGCATGAAATGGGATTAATTCACAGTTTCACAGCTTTAAAGACGCCTCTGCAGTGAGGATTTAAAAAAAAATTATATATGCAAACGAATGAAAAATGTATGTGGCCTTCTCATGGATTTTATCTGGAAAACCAGTGCGCATGTTGTCATTGGTAATTTTTTATTATTTATTTGTTTTGATACGCTAAAATATTGATGGTTGTTAAGTGAGTCATTCTGACTATTCTTACTGGTATGAGTTTCTGACAGATAGCCAGTGTGAATAAATATAGGTTTAATTGGCGTTATGGTCGGACTCTCCTAAACAAAACTATTTCCGTTTTTATTTATGGCGCAGTTTCACCGAAACCCCCTGCCTCTTCCCGTCATGCCTAGCTGTCCGTCTGCCATCCGGGCGGAGTGCAGCTGCGCAGTTCTGAGCTGCGCCTGCATGCAGCTCTGCCAGCTGCAGGCTCAGCCCGGGGGTCCTCTAAACGAGGGGAGAACTGCTGAATGTCACTGGGGACATGCAGGCAAACGCATCAACCGCATGTGTCTTTTCCATTGTTTAATTATTGAGAACCTGATGCGTAAGTCTCATGTTCACCTCAATCATGGTAACGGAAATGACTGTGTTGTCCAGTCGTGTTGCTAGTTCGGCATTAAAGTGCTAGATAGACCATATAGTTAACAATATTTTCCCCCATTTTGTATATTCTTACTCGTAGTATTTCTTATTTTGTAGTGTTGCCCAGCTATAATGTGATTGTGTTTCAGTTTTAACTTTGCGCAATACCGTTTTTTTCTATGCGCAGAATACTTTCAAGCGGCCAGCGCTTATTAATTTTTTGTGAATGTAATGTCTTACAGACCCATCTTGAACCAAGATGATAAATTTCTTTTCTTAAAGACAACAGACAAGCAAAAACATCTAGTATTGTGGGGTTTTTTTTTCCAGGCAGGTGCTGTGCTGTAGCCATACGGCATTCCTACGAAGCCTTGTAAAATGAATCCCCACATAAAAATTAATTTAACCAATAATGAGGAAGTGGGTAGGTCTTGATCTCATTAACTCTGTGATGTTAGGAACAGCTGAAATGCCATAAATTACAAACAGAGCGTGCATTTATCTCTTCATTTAAATAAAAATCAGATAGAACACATTACGGGCAGTCTACATAATTACATTTCGACAGAATAATCTCAAATGGATGTATGTAGAATTCATCATAGGTATGGCATATACTGAGTGGCCACTTTATTAGGTACACCTGCTCGTTAATGCACACAGTCTGCCCCACAAACAGCCAGTCATAGGGCTGTAACTGAATACAGACAGCATGCAGACAATGTCAAGAGGTTCACTAACTGTGCGGCTAAGCATTTTAATAGCTCAGATGCACGATGTAAGCAATTTTTGTTTTCTTTTACGTGGGGTGATTGCCGGTGGTCCCAGCATCTCAGTCACCGTCCTGGGATTTTCATGCACTACATCATCTGGAGTTTATAGGGCAGTTTTACAGCATGAAGACTATAAGTGCAAAAAAAACATTTTAAAATCAGCACAGTGTAACAGTGGTGAGAAGCATGGCTTCACACAACTCATCAAACCTGGAAGTGGTTCAGGAGACAAAAGCGTGTCCTAACAAAGTGGCCACTCATTGCATATTCTTTGTTTTTATTGAAAAACGGATAAATCCACATTCAGTTTGACTGTTACTAATTGTATGTGTGCCAGTCCAGAAATATTTAATGAAATACCGACACTCTCCGGATAACAATGGGGTTACGCTCCGGTAAACTTGTCGTAAGGCAAAAATATCATAAGGCAAAAATGCATTTTAATACAGTACACCTAAGCTAACAGCATAGCCTAGCCTACCTTAAACATGCTTAGAACACTTACATTAGCCTATAGTCGGGCAAAATCACTAACACAAAGCCAATTTTATAACAAAGTGTTGTATCTCATGTAATTTAATGAGTAATTATACACATCACAAAGTGCGTATCGTAACACGGACCATCGTAACCCGGGGAGCGTCTGTATTGCAATCGTGTCTACATGTACCCGTTGGATCTTTTGTACAACCGCATTACAGTATTTCTGTTTTCTTGTTTTGCAGACATAAAAAAATGTGGCTATAAGTTAAATGTTAATGTTGGTGGTCTTTGTCATTTGTTACTAATGCAGTTATTTCTTTTTGTGCTGAGCTTCTGCACCTCTTTTTTGCCAAATCTATATGTAAATATATATCTGAATGGAGAGTAAAGTCCACTGAGCAGATTCTGTGTACAGAAATACTATATTTAATGCAGGTGTGTTATGCTACACAGGGTTCTCAAAACACGAGTTTGTTCAGTAGGTGCCTATAAACAGAACCAAACAAAACACTTGAATGTTTGTTTGTGCCAATTCTACAATGAACTCGCGACTCTCCTGTCCGCCCTTGTCTGACCTCTGTTGTATCTGGATCCATTCAGTTTGAACCTCTAGATTTCCCCCGTGAATTCTGAGATATTGCGAAGGGAAGATGGTGACTTGTGTTTGTACCACAGCACCATATAAAGGAAAAAAAAGACAAATGAAAAGGAAAGGCAGAGTGGGAAATGGTCAGTGACGTATAGAAATGCAACGCGGTACAAAACAGTCGAAATATATTAAAAGTTCTATTTGCAGCAGCTGCTCGAAAAAGGTTAGCGGAAGCTACCGATAGTGGCCATATGGTATGAGACGTTACATAGAAGCACCAGTGAAGTCTATGTTGGGACAAGTGACGAGTGTCCCAATCTGCAAAGTGCACAGAGGGTCTCAAAGAGGCAGGTCTAGGTACAGGTTGGGTCCCTTGATGCAGACTTATCGTGGAACGCAAATCCAGAGCACTTAGGTTACAGGGAGGCCACTGCACGTCGACGTCCAGAGTTAACAGTGCGTGATGTCTATTCTGGGCCCACGGGGGTCACTCTTGTACCTCCTGGCGTGTTCAAAAGTGGAGCAGACTCCCCGCACGTGTGTTACCTCTCTGTCTCCATGGAAGAAGAAAAATGTTGATCCAAGCTGTCACAGAAACGGAAAAAAACAGAACATTGATTTTGCACAAAAGAAAATAAATCCCACCACTGCATCGCACTTATGGAATGTTGACAGAGCTCCCGCTTCTGTTCGATGAATGTGTCCAAGTCAAGCTTCGCCATGACCGTCTGTGATCCGGGACCTCAACTGGTACCGGTCCAAGGCCCCAGATAGACCAGTCTAGTGCAAACGTCAAGATCCCACGAAAATCTGGTATAAAACGACCCAAACGAATGTCACTTGTTCGCTTTTCATGCGTCATGGGACACACACCCAAATCATCTGTCCTGTGCTATACCGCTGATTGACAAGACGCTTTAAAAGGAGCCATTGTATTCTGAAAAGTAAAACCAAGACATTAATAACAACCTTCATACCCTTCATGCTCTTCAATGCTCCACTCCAGTAATTATCCATTCACCGTCTATTTTTACCCTTTATTTTAAGGGCTTTTTCGTCGTCGCCGAGCTTCACTGTCAATAACAATAGTAGACGAACTATATTTACATAATATTAGCAGCTTCTCTTGGACCTTAAGCTAACGTGGAAGAAAAAAATAATTTATTTTGCCCCCAAATCTCACAAACAAATTTGTATATAAAACCCCTACAAATGTACACATATGGGTAAAGTTTGTAATAATAATAATAATAATAATAATAATAATAACAGTGACAATGATAATAACACTCGTATTAGTTAATGCTAGTAGCTGCTGAGTCTGTAGTTTGAGCTATGAAGGCAACATGGGGAGGAAATGGGTGGATGGGTGTCTCCTTCGAGCCTTGTGGCCTCTCCGCGGCTTCCCCCTGCCGTTCAGCGAGACGAACATCTGCCTCCCGCCGTGTTTCCAGCGCAGGGAAGCGTACGTGTTGTAGCCGTTCTCCTCGATCCGCTCCTTGAACTTGCAGTTGGAACTGTATTTCACCTGGAAGGGGAGGGGGGGGGGGGGGTTGTTAAAGTCAGAAGGCTGGCTGCTGCTGCGAGGGACGGGTGACAGAGGAAGAGGCTCCGGAGGAAAAGACGGCAAGGACTTGGAAGTCAGGAACGACTGACGGAGGGATCACAGGCAAACTGACATATTGATTTTGCGTGTAAAATGCACTAATAGTAGCTCACAGGAAGCCGATGAGTATCTTGCATATTGATTATGCCAATTTTTGTTTTTTCTTTGTTGTATTTTTACTGTCACCAATGTATAGCTACCTAAACTATTTTCTTTGTAGAAGTAGCTCTTACTTTAAGTAATGTTGAATACCCCTGATGTGGTGTTATACATCTGAGACCCCGTATGGGCTATAAGGGTAGAATATTGGAGGGGATGAAATGCAATAACCTATTTAGCTATTTAGATGATTGAATCTTTGAAATATATATATATATATATATCCACACTGTCAATACAGTGACAACACCGTTGATCGTGTTTACCTTACCCTGTCACTGGTGGGTGCCTTATCATAAACAGAGGAGGACATTTCCGGTCCAGAAAGTAAAAATCCAAACCAGGATTTTGTTTCAACCAACCTGTTGACTATAAAGAGTCAAAATCACATT
>JAABNY020000032.1:5988573-6008573 GCA_015164015.2 Brevimyrus niger
GACGAAACGTTATGTCACGATTTTCCCAGCGGCTGTTTCATTACCCAGTAATAGGGAGGCGTGACCCCTCCCAGGGTGGTGGGTCTGAAGACAGCGTGTAATTAAAGGGGCACGACCTGCGACCCCGGACAGGATATGATGTCGCAGAGGTGGTGCCTGGATTTGCAGGTTAGGACTCTGCTCTCCTGATTGGTCGCTGGTTTTGATCCTTGGGTTTGCAGAATGATTTTACTATCAGGTCCATGAGCAAAGGCCCCTAACCTGCAATTGTTCCAGGGGATTTTTCGAACCCTATTATGTCAATTGGATAACATGATTCACTAAATAAAGGATACATGTCTCATTTTATGATTCATGATGCATTTTAGGATTTTCATTTATTTAAAACGTAAAAAAACTAATTTTCCGTTCACTTGCTCCCGCCAAAACTGTCCCAAACACGTTACATTTCAACAATTCAATGTTGCACATGAAACAATCAACCAGATAAGACTAAAAGATCACACGCCATTACTTCACACCAAGTAAAAGTGTCACAAAGCGCGCGCACACACACACACACACCCATCATCAACTGTGCATGACCTGCAGCTTCTGATCGGCCTAGAAGTGGAGCGTGGTAACCGGCTGGGGGAGAGGTACGGTGTCAGACAAAGCCTAACGTCCTTCCGTGGCACGATCTCATGGGCGAAACCAGTGCAGCTGCTCCGCTATCATCGATTAGCTCTGTGACACTGACAGCTTTTAATTTCCTCTGTACTATCCAACATGGCCACTGACTCTGCACGCCGCCCTTTAGGAAATTTGAGAAAGCCAGCTTTACTGTATATTTGGGTTACCGTCTCCATGTCCTTTGCACTGAGCTCACCTTCCCCGTTGCCCCCCCTTCCCCCTCGTCCCAGCCATGGGCCCCGCCGTGCTCTGGCTCTCTCCCTCAGCGCCTCCAGACATCAGCCCACTGGGATTGATACAATATTTTCCAGAGTCAATTAGCAGGGGCCCGTTGACTAATTTCTACTGTTTTTACACCTGAAGGGATTGGAAGTGCGGGCTGGAAAAAGTGGGCGGGGTTAGGGCAGGGACAAGAAGAAGGGTAGGGGCAACAGCAGGAGCAGGGGGAGGAACTGGAGGAGGGACAGGAACAGGGGCAGGGTGGGAGACGGGGCAGGACCAGTACAGGAGGGGTATACTTCAGCTATCAGGCCCAAGCAGCCAAATGTCCAGCTTGGGGGTATGTGGGGGTGTGGGGGTGTGTGAGCGTGCATGGGGTGTGTGAGTGTGCGTGTCTTTGACTGTGCGTGAGAAGGAAGGAGTAAGCGAGGACTGTCATTCCCGCACGCGCCCGCTCACACGCCATGTCATGCGTGCGCCGACCCAGGTCTCGGTCGAGCCCCAAACGTGAACGCGTCACGGCGTGGGCCTGACGGCATCGCGCAGCGACGCATTTCGCGAGCCAACCGAGCCGGAAAGGATGATAAAATGCGAGTGCGTTACTCCTTCAGGCCTCCTGTTCCCTGGCGCTGCAGTCTATCTGTTAGTGACTCGGCATTAAAATTTTACCACTTGTTAACCTTGCTGTCAAATCTATTATGCAATGGCAGTATCAATATTAATGAAAGAGGGCAACTCTAAAGAAAATGCGTTGCAATTAACTTTGCAATTGGATAGATCTCAAATTGGACACAAAATTTAACACGCGAACACAAAGGGGGGTAAACCGTTGCGACCAAAGAGCTCGGCCCCGAGCCCCGCATGCATGCGTGCCATATAAGCCGGACGGGCATCTTTTGCGACACTGCGCATGATGTCTATATTTCCACTGCAGTAAACAAAGGGCTGGCGACTGCATTGCATGAACACATGTGTGGCCGCAACAGTCTGAGACACTAAACTGTCTAAATTGCCAAAGTTTAGCACATTAGAGCACTGTCCTGCACAGAAAAAAACATGTTAGAGTCCCACCTGATTCCTAAATTAATTCGCTCTAGTTCGTTTAGGATAAGATTACCCCGTGTATGCTTTAAGTTTTTTTTTTTTTTTTCCATTCAAGTTGTCAACAGCGTCATGTCCTTTGTCTGGAAATAGGAACGATGACACCGCTGACAGCATCCTGCTGAAGAACCGTGACTCAGGGGTCAGAGTTTGCCCCGTAACACCGGCCCGGATTCACGCACGTCACCCGGCTAAGATGATCCTGTCATCGAAATGACAGCGAGCGGCTACCCAGCCAAAAGACAAACGCCATGCTGCGAATGAGAAGTAATAACCAAGTAACGAGCACCGGCGTATCTCTGCGCATTCCGGCAGTCATCTAAGAGTTATAGGAACAGCCAGGTAACATTTAAACCAAAAGCACATGCCAGACCCTAGACTGAGGTTTTTCCCAGTTTAATATTTCTAGTGCGGTACAGGGTCACGAATGGCCCCAGATGGTAAGGACATTGTCCTCAGGTAGACGTGCACTTATATTAGCGAAGGCATTTCTGGGCTGATTTATCAGCCGGCTATAAACGTGCGGACATTGGCAAACTCAAAAAGTCTGCAGACGATGAAGGAGTTTGCACAGTCTGGTTATTAAGCCTCGTGCATTCGAGTTCGAGGCTTTCGGTTAGATTTTCATAAGTAAAATTTCCCAAACTGAAAAAGTTCTCCAGGACAGCATTCAATAGAGTCACGAGCATCTGTATTTTAAACGGAAGAAATGCAAAATATGAACCGAATTGAGCGGATGCTGCGTGACTTGTGACAAATGAAAGCCATTCAGTTCAGTCCTGACGAGTTAATCCCACCGTGAAACAGAAGCCTTGTCCCTCAAACCCAGGTGGGATATCTTTGCTCAGCCCCGTGGTTAGAAGCAGCGCTTCATTCCCCCAGGGGGTGTTCTGACACACGCTGTGCGCCCCTCCACTTGCCTGCCACTGACGGTTCCCTCGCGGAGCATGCGGGCAGAACGTGCGATGGGTTGGCACGGTCGACGCCAATAAAACGCCAAGGTCCAGATAAGAGGGAACATCTTTAAACCCTGCCCGTATAATCAAACCGTCCCCCCGCCCCCATCCCGTCCCGCCAGCCGTACCGGGATCGGCAGTCCCTGCGACTTACTGTCGGCGTAGTTTTTCCGTCGGGTCCCGTCCACCTTGCCCGTCTTGTCGATGCACAGGAAGAACTTGTTGGCGGAATAGAGCCTTCGCAGCCGCACGTCACCCTCCAGGTGGTTGTAGCTGCGGGTGTGACGCTCTAGTGTCCAGGAGCAGTTTGTACCCCCCGCCAGCCCCGGCGGAGTCTCATGGCCCGCTCCCCCTTGACCCCCCAGGGGACACTCTCCCAGGACGGTCCCGGCCACCAGCAGCAACGTGAAGCACGCCGCGCAGAAGGAGGTCGCCCCGGGAAGAAAGCGTCCGGCGGAGGGGAAGGCGTCCAGGACCAAGTCAGGACGGAGACGGACAACGGGGGGCGTCCATTTGCACATGATGCGTCAGGCTCCCACGATGCACTTTGCGCACGCGGAGGACATGCTTCTGCTCTGAGTGATTCTGATGTAGAGATCTGTGGGATGAGCTGTGAACGGCAAGGAGTGAGCAGAACTTGTCCACCGTGGAGTAGAGGAGAAAAGCTTTCAACTTCTGCTGCAAGTCTTGCTGCCAAAAGTTGCCCCTTTTACGATAAACCAGTTTAGTTCTTTGGAAAAAGGTTATCTTCTTATTTTATTGCTTTTTTTTCTTCTTGAGGATCATTGGTTTTTGTAATTCCAATGCAGCACCGACGTCTGAGTCATCTGAAATGTCCGGCCACGTCAAAGACCCCCTCCGGCTGCCGAAATGCCTCCTTTTCTCTGATGTCCACCTTGCGGGACTCACTCCTCAGCTGTGCCGAGCCTGGACCGAGTGTCTGTCTCGCTGTCTGAATGAAAGTTGAATGAAAAGTGAGTGAGCAGGTGATTGTGTATCTACGGATGGAGGTGTGTGTGTGGGTGTGTGTGTGTGTGTGTGTGTGTGTGTGTGGCTGTGTGTGGTGCATGCGTGTGTGTTTGCGTGTGTGTGAGCGCAGGCTAGACCCAGAGTGTGGAGAGAAGAGAGAGAGAGGGAGAGAGAGAGAGAGAGAGAGAGAGAAAGAGAGTGAGCAAGAGTAGAGCGGCAGAGAGAGAGAGAGAGAGAGAGGAGAGACAGGGAGAAACAGTCAACATGCGTGTAAATTCTTGTGTGGAAATGAAGTGACTTACAAGTTGTCCGTGTCCTCTCTCCAGTGTCTTTGAGGTGTCTTTGCCTGGCCTTGTGTTATATCCTGAGCAGGGCAGGGCCTCGGCAGACTTGAAAAGAGATGGGCGGGGCCTGAATCATTCATAATTATTTTAAATAAATAAAGAATGGAGCCCTTCTCCGACGCCGCAGCCCCGTGCGACTCTCCCAATTATTTTCTGAAGTCCACAGCTCCATTATTGTCGCCCGAATGCATCATTAATCAGTTCCAGTGCTTCACAAAGTGTTTGCTGTTTGAGGAGACAGGAAAGCGCGATCCGGCAGGTCCAGCTCACAGGGGTCGGCTTATACGGAAAGTTGGAGGCTTTTTGACATGTCAAATAGGACAGCAGTTTGGCAGGGCAGGCCGAGCGCTGACACCTGTATCACGCGACGCTGGATACGCTTGAGTAAGTGGAATGCTCTCTTACATTTCTAATTCATGTATTTACAAAGCACAGTTAATACACTCTGCCTTCAAGTGGCTATCTGGCTGTTTTTTTTTTTTATACACGGCAATACACCCCATCAATGGGCATTTCCTCTGCCTTTTTTTTTTCTGTCCGGACACTCCTCTCCATAAACCTGTTTGTACTAAATCACTACCATCTCTGTCCAGGCAGACTGAAGAGCAGCTTCTCTGCGCAAACAGTCAAGCCCATCCCGATATTACGCAATGAATGTCAGATGGCAACCTTGATTTTGTCTTTATGTGTTTCTAGAGAAAAAATAAGCTTCGTGGCTGTAAATCGTGGCTCCTGATTATGTTTAACCTAGTCATGGATATGCACCATCTCCGGGGATTAGTGAATTACTTTACTCATGATTGTAAAGGTAACTGAGCAAAACACAAACAGTCCTCTACCCTGTTCATACCTGGATCTGCGGAAACTTTACCTGTTTAACTTAATCATGGTTCCTTCTCTCCTTAAACTGGACTGTACTTTTACGCAGCCAAAATAGGAGACACCGTGCTGTCATTTCAGCTCCTGGACTGACAGTAAATGCATTTATTTCTATATTTAGAAATTCTGTATATATTCGTTTTCTTCTTTTCAATTCTGTTCATTGCCATGTGAAATTCGTTGTTCTTAGTTCTTAGCGAAATTAGTTGTCTTGTAAAATGTGTGATAATATATGTTGGAACTAGGAGAACCAGGAAGCGCAGGGCATGAAGAAGATGTATTAGTGAGGTATCTTTACAAGTGCAAAGGAATGGTAAAAATGTGTTATGATGCATTAGTAATAAAGTGGTGTTATAATTGTTAATTATACTGAAAACAGAAAAATCCTTGATTTCTTTAATTGGTGCTAAAGAAACATCAGTTTTATGCAAGTGTACAACACAGAACACGGTAATATTAAAGTTGTAATGTCTTTAAAACTGCAGTGTAACAGAAAAAACTCACAGACAGCAGTTTTCTTGCTCACTGAGAGAGGCAGTAATCAGGTAGCCCTGCAGTTCGGGTATTGTATAATCTGCAGAGTAAATCCTTTTATCATATGGTTGGCGTCTCTGTCCTTGTCCCCATCCCTACCCACGTCTTTGTCCCCAATCCTGGCCCCCGTCCCCGTCTTTGTTCCTGTCCCCATCCGTGTCCCCGTCCCTGTCTCTATCCCTGTCCTTGTCCCTGTCTCCAGCCGGGGCACCCATTACACCCACCAGTTCCTCTTTCCCTGAAAGATTCCATAGCTATAATTGCGCACATTTAAATTTAAATAAGCGTGGGCTCCATCACCTCTGAAGGCCACCCAAACAGGTCCTACACCCCCGTCTGCGTGAGCCTGCCACGCTACATGCTGAAGGTAAAGCCCAAACAGTGACTGCAGGACAACTGCAAGTTGCCGTCCATTTGCTGGACCGTCTTACAGGGAACTCCTTAATAATTCAGAGGTAGCGCATTCAGCTGGGTGAGCGAAGGCACGCCATGTGGAAAAAGACTACAGCCGCTTGGGTATCTCTGAACGCCTGTTCCTGCTGACTAGGAGACAATTAATCCATGGCAACTGATTACTGAGAGGGAAAAATATTCTTAAAAACAGTGTTACTGTTCCAGGGACCCTGCTGGAGTAAACATTTTTATTTTTATGTAGAAAGCTTCGATACAGCATGTAGTTCAGGTTTAATATCTATGTATAGCAAATTTGGTTGAAGATGGGGGTCTCCCTGGAATGAAACAATGGCTCTCTCCCCAAATTTTACCCCCCACCTCCCCCCCCCCCAGGTGTCTCTAAGGTGCTATGAGCTGAGAAATCTCTGCATCGGAGCAGCAGAGGTGGATGTTCACAAGCAGAAGGAACCTAATGTTTCCCTGCTGGGTTCCAAGCGGCCTGTAAGTGTATGAATGGAGATAATATCTCTGTAATGAGGCCTGTTTTGTACCATCAAAGTCTTCAAAAGGGACTGAAACTCGACCTCCCTCTTAGCGTTGACAATCCACCCGTAATAGCTCCTATTATTAATTGTTTTCTCCCTCTTGCTAACTCACTGACTCACTGCTTCTTTCTCTTTTTTCTCTTCTTTTTGGACCATTCCCTCATTCGCGCATCTTTCCTTTCTGACCATATGCCAGCTGCTCTGGTCTCCTTTGTTCTGTCCCCGTTCTCTTCAGATTACACCCCACGATATGCATCAGATCACCAAAATCATCATAAACCGCCAAACTGTCGAGGAATTATTCGGGCGGTTGGTGTGAACGTTCACAGCTGGCGTGGTCGGGCCCATTGTGACCTGCTCTCACTGCTGGTTGCAGGCTTTCTGGACCCTCTAAACTCAGAAGGGCTTCCTCTGTCTTTCCTACTGTTCTTTCAGATTGCATGGGAACAAGAGCGACAATCCTTGACTTCACTTTCATTCTCTACTCAATGAGCGCTGTCTGTGTTTGGGGTGATCACAGTGTGGACCCTTGGTGAACTACAAGGGTAAGGTAACCAAATTTCAACACACAGGTTTATAACTGTGAAAGATAAACACTAAATACAAACGTAATACATGAGAAATTGGATAGCAAAATTTAATCATTTAAGTTACTGTTCTCACACCAAAGTAATGGCATTTGTTTAAGTAATTGTTAATAAATAGTTTACATTTTACACCGGGAACTAAATTAAATTATGGCCAAATCGGAACTTGTGAGTCTCCGGCATAAAACTAGGGGACATGAACTGAGTTTATCATGGAAATTAAGCTTATGTTCCTGTAGCTGTTGGCCCGTGTCGGCAAACTCCCGAATCTGGAAATTCTGCCTAATTTATGTTTGTGTACTTTTTTTTTTTTTTTTGCAAACTAAAAACACGTTTGTATGTTGTTCTCCTGGGATGTTCTAGGGAGTTAGTTATGTAGTATTAATTCTCTTTTTTTGTGATTTATTTCATTATATGATCATTATGTTATTTACCAAAATGATTTTCCAGAACCTTCCATTTTGTCTCCCTTTCTTATTTCCTTCCTAAAATGTATCACAGTAAAGGTAGAGGAGTAACATTTTGGCCACGCCCACTTCCCTAAATGACTGGCTTCCTGCTGCCCATTAATCATTAATGTCATGCTAAGGTCATCATATTCTCCTTTTTTAGTCATGCATTTCAGTGCACAGTCACCGTGGGACATTCGTCTCATAGCATATCTCTTACAAACATTTCACTGTCACCCATGGATTCAGTGCACAAAGGTGCAATTTCCCTGGGACTCACTGCAATTACTGTAAAATGGAACTACTATCTAATATTCATGTACTCCCATCTTGAATATATGTATTCATACAGAGGCATTCAATGTTTTATTGGTCTATGTTACTGCTTGTGTTTGTGCCTTGTTGCGCATGTGTGTAGATCAACATGCAGAGCATTTGTATGTGTGGAATCTGTTTGAAGATTCTGTCTTTTATTAGACTGTATGAACTATTCAGGGGACACACTACATTTCACTATACATCTGTGCAATGACAAAAGACATTCTATTCTATTCTATTCTATTCTATTCTACCTGCAACAGTCAGGTAAATGGAAAACAATCATCAATCATCCATAATATCTTAATACTTAAGAGTATTTGGTATATTTCAAAATTAATGGTGATATCTATGCTATCACCACATCTCATTTTGTGGTATCTGTGCTTGACATGTCCACATAGAATAGCAAAACAAGGTGTGTTCATTTTAAAGGGTTTTTTTTAAATATTGTATGGTCAAACAACAATTAAATGTACTCATTAGAAACAATTGAGGCTAGAGCTTTTATCAGTTATTTATTTTTATTTTTATGTAGGAACACATAATTTTATTAAGGAATTCATGGAAGCTAATGGTGGAATCCCTTCTTTTTATTTAAGATGCTTTTTAAACCTTGATATTTTAGATGACCAACTACATAAATAATACATTAAATCATTCATCCATTTGAGGATTCCTTCATCATTAATCATTGATCATTTTGACCCCGAACTGAAATAGAAATGAATAGAATTGTAATAATTGACAAATGAAGATGTGTTCATTTGGGTCAGAAAAGACGTAAAGAATGAAAACTATATTGGTTATTTTGCACAGATAATTTATCATTAGTTCTAAATTTATCGTGTGACTTATTGTCAAACGATTGCTGCTGCAGTGACACCCTGAGGACGAATACAGAAGTGCAGCTTAACTGCCTTTGACACTAGAGGCTGGAAGAAGTCTACAGTAACAGCAACAGCAAAAAAAAAATAAAAAATACGTCAACACCAATATTAACAGACATTATCACAATTTTTAGATCTCAACCAATAACCAAGCTTACAGGGAAAAAATATATCACACTTGTGCAATTTTTGTAATGAAATCGTTTAAGAAAAAAGCAAGACGAATTACAACTTCTACATTATGTTATAGTCTATCATTCTCCATCCATTTCTCTTCCAACCACTTATCCTGGGGCCTGTATCATGAATTAGCATTTCTTACTTAGCCTGATAACTTGTCAGATTTAAGGTGCCCCAGTTTAAATGGACTTCATCATCATTCACTTACATTTAGCCCAGATACCCTAAATCCTACAAGTTATCCGGTTAAGCAAGACATCCTGATTTGTTACACAGACCCCTGGTTAGGATCAGACAGAGCGACACGGAACTTATCCCAGGAAGTACAGATCATAGGGTATGGCTGCACACAGGACATGATGCCAGTCCATCACAGGGCACACACACACACACACACACACACACACACACACATTCATGGGGACCTTCCATTTATTTCTTTATGAAAACCCTAATCCCTGTCAGGACGCCCTTAACCCCTACCAGGTGGTAACCTTAACAATAAATAACTGAACAAAATGTATCATTACTAACACATTCTAAGCACAACATAACTCCTTTCTGAACACACCCCAAAACCTCCAATAGTCTGGTCAATCGATGTTCAGGCAGCCTGATATTCTGATGTCATTTGAAAATGTGACATTACACGGAAAGTGTGACATTGGCCAGGTTAAAGTGAGCGGGTCACCCTTTCATATGATGCTTCACGGTACTGCTGTCCCCATTTGGCCCCCCACACAAATGGCCAATACTGCATGAACTTCCTGGAAAGGAAGGCTGCACTACTGTAATCTTAATCAAAGAGCCCAGGTAACTTTTAATAGGAGTAAATCCATAAAGTATCATAAGAAAACATTCAAATGCCTTTTCCCATTTAAAAATCACTATTTATAGTTTCCTCTAAAACAGATAGACTCGCATCATTCTGGGGATAAATGTCACCCATGCTCCACCTACTGGTGGGATGCCCCACCTTGGCTGCCTGGGATAAGCACCTGACTCACTGAGACCCCCTGCTGGATAAGTGCTTATACTGCACTTTTGTGGGACATTTACAACAAAAGTAAACATTGCGGTTATTTATATGATAAATATTCAGAGATTCGGACATCTGACACTCAGGATAAAATGTGCTCGTATTTCATATTGTACATTTTTTTTTCAGTTTGTTCTTTTTCTGTCCAAACTGTTTATCCCAGTCAGAGTAACCATCACGGAAAATACTGATTATTAATAATAAATATGATTTTACATCACCAAATTCAATATTACGAACAAACACCATTACTGTTAATATACTCTTCAGTTCATTTCGTGTTGTTTTGTATTATCTCCATTCCACGGCATTTTGATTTTTTAAATGTTGAATGTTAAATGATGAGATCTCTTAGGATCAAATTAGTTAATGTTTCTCATAGAAAATCCAGTGTCTCTGGTGCTATCCATCCAGGAGGCCAAAGACATGTGTTCGGGTTTGCTAGCATTTAGCGGTTTCCTATAGAATGTTCTGGTGTGTGTAAGCGCTGGGTGATGGATGGGCACCCCCCGCAGGGTCGTCCCCGGCCGCACTCCCCATGCTGCCTCCATCATATATCGCATAAAATATTACAAGCACACAATTTCAAACGTCTCTGTGATAAAATGTAATGAAAATGCGACGTGAACCTTAGCTGCAGATGTGGGTCTGCGTCCCTGCCGGTTCTCAATCTCCTTAAACACCACTTTTCCCATAAATGCATAGAGGATCGTGAGCGGCCTGAACCCAATGGCCCCCTTTTCCCTCCCCAAGTGCGGCATCCATCTATAAAGGCTCTGGGAAAAGTGTGTGGGGTTTTACGCCAGACGTGGCTGGGGAGGGGGCCATGATTAGGAGGGTGAACCGCCCTCTTTTCCGCCTTTTGTCAGGCAACACATTGACAGCCAGTCATCCGGCGATGACTGTCACACCTCTGCAAAGAGGCCGCCAGTGACGGCAACCATCCGTATCACATGGGCTCATCGGGCCGGGGGTGGGGGGGGGGGGGGTGACTGCAGGGTGGTGCGGCTGATGAACCATAACAGCGGGCACCTACTGATCCTTACCTGCAGCCGAACATCCGCGCCGGCAACGGCAGATGGGAAGAAAGCGATCAGCCGCTCCCTGTTTTTAATTAACCCGCCGTCGCTTGGTCAGAGCTCCGCCGAGCCCCATTACGCCAAAGCACTTAATTCTAGAACGATCATACTGAATTAATGGTACCTTAAACCTGCACTTTTATTAAGCGTGTTTTAAGTGCGTTTCGGTGTAATAGCTCCGAAATGGGTTCTGAGGCTGTTTCGTTGTGCCGAGCAGCTGTGTATAATATAAGCGAACATGTAAGCTGAGAAAACTAAGAAATGCGGGCGGCTGGTTGAAGGCCCCCCGCTGCCGGAAAGGCAAAGGAAGTTCGGTCCTCTAAGCCCCCCTCCTGCTATAATCAGGCGAGCAGCTGTCTCATTAAAGCCACCAGCTCCCTTCCAACACTTCACACCTCTCACCTGTCTCCTGGGGCAGTCTTACCCAACCCAGCACCCAGGGACCTCCAGAAAGGAGCTGGGAGGGAGCAAAAATGAGGACTGTCTGAGGGTTCCCAAGAGCCAGGTTGAGAAACACTGTCCTAGGGGTCAAAGGTCACACATTCCTTACAATGGGTATAAAAAAAAACATCAACTTGAGTGAAACATTACATGAGTCCTTTGTAGGTAATTCAAATAAATAAATGTTCTGATACATATTTATTGCATCGAAGACTATCTACTGTAATAGGAATTTTAGTGCATCGTACACAACAAATTGATACTTCATAATTTCAAAATGTGTTTTATCTAATATATAAATGTTTTTATCATTATTTCTGTCTTTTTATTATAAACGATAGTTGATTATCTATTTGTTATATATATAAAATATTCCTGTAACAATCTATAAAATATTTATGTACATACATTAATCAATGATTTAAAGCTGTCATTTCTTAAACCCATCAACTTTATGTATCTAAATGCCGTTATGTATCTCGATTTAGATGGATTGTAAATACTTCAGTGTAAACTTCAGTGTTGATTTTTCATTTGCATAATCAATGTCTTAGTCAGGGCTTACAGGTTTGCTATACTGACACTTATATGCAAGGAAAACGAGCTTGTCCAGCCGAGAGAGAGAGGCGTCTGGTGTCGGGCCAGACCTACGGTTCCCATGGTCCTGAGCAGCTGACCGGGCACTGCTTTGCTGTTTTAGCAGCTGTGCCTGAGTGGACATCTGTCCACCAGACTCAAGATTATTTATACGCAAACAGGACACAACACAAATGTGGTCGCCACCTGCTGGTCTGTGCGATTATGACACTTTAATCATTTGTATATAGGACGTCTTTGATTTTCACATATTCCATCTTACTCTCCATGAGAGGCACAGACACATGTATATACAGCTGATAGCAAGACTTTGGGTCAAAGGACAGGGCCAGTCAGGGAATTCAAACTCACCACCTTCATAAAACAGATCCATAACCCTCTATGCTACACACCAAGCCGAATGAATGCAGATTGCTCCACCTTTCCTGAGCAGTCCATTGTAGTGAAGACCAAACAACTCCATATCTGGCTCCCTAAATGACTCATGGCACCCTGAGGAGAAGTAGATGTGGCTGAGCACGAGGTGAGACCTTTATCCGGCTCTGCAGCTTTCACAGTGACAGCAGAAGTCACCGTCCCGCTCCATAAGGTGGCCATATTGCTGCCAAGCCTTTCTGCTCAATCAAGTCACAGCAGCAATGCACATCTGCACTAAAAGGATTATGGGACACAAGGCACCGTGGGTGCTACAGCAGTGCATGGCGCAGGCAAAAAAAAAAAAGAGTGATGATCCAAGGAGAATCTCATGTAGAAAGAGATCTATTAATGAAAGTGAATGGAATTAATATGACGCGAGCTAACTTTTAGTTGATATAATAGCCTGTACACTTTTGGGAAGGCTTTCCATTAGATGTTGGAACATTGCTGGTGGGATTCGCTGCCATTCAAATTGGGTATCGGCTGATCGGTCTGTGAGTTTGTGTGGCTGCCACTTCCCAGCTGAACTTGCTCCCAGATGTTTCCACTTCACCGTCACTTCACTTGCGGTTGACCAGGGCAGCTCCAGCCGGACACACATGTGGAGAACCGACCTGTTGGAAAGGTCTCCAGTGGTGTCCAATGGCGCTGTGGCGTTCATCAACCTCTTCTGCATGACCAACCATTCTGCTGCCAGTGTCTGATACTGGGGATCACATGGCTGTGTGCTAAATTATACACCTGTATGTCAGCAGTGGGTGTGGCTTGGGTGGCCGATTTCTGTAATTACTACGGGTGTATTTAGCAAGAAAGTTGCACGTGTAACACTTGTGGTGCCTATAGAAAGCCTCAGCTCTCCTGGTAGGCGTAGAGGGCAGAGAGCACGTGCCGTGTAAACATTATAGTCGAGGGGAGTCCTATGGGAACAGGAGTGCTGTCTGGGAGGAGAACATTAGACAAGGTGCTTGGGGCTATTTTGACTGCACTGCCTCTCTGACGGCACAAAGAGCTGTTTTGTTGAGGTCCATCTGGTAATCTTCCTCTCAAGGCAGCACGAATGATGGGGGCGGCATGGTGGCGCAGTGGTGCCTCACACCTCTGGGACCCAGGTTCGAGTCTCCGCCTGGGTCGCACGTGTGTGCAGTTTGCATGTTCTCCCCGTCCACAGTCCAAAGACATGCCGAGGCTAATCGAAGTTGCTAAATTGCCCGTAGGTGTGCTTGTGTGAGTGACTGGTGTGTGAGTGTTTCTTGCGATAGGCTGGCCCCCGGTCCAGGGTTGTTCTCTGCCCCATGGCCCAGTAGGATAAGCAGGTCGGAAAATGGATGGATGACATAACATGGATTATAGTTATTCATTTTGTGTATGAAAGGTGACATTTTCCGGACAAAGCATTGCTTTCATTATCTTCCCTTCCTGCTTAACCCTCCGATGACCCTATAGGTATTAAGTTCTTGCAGGGAACTTACTTCTCTGATGATCAATGATTAACTATTAAATACAGTATTTAATCACGCAGGCCAGTGGCTATGTATACTCTTGTTTTAGAATTATATTTAATATTTTTCATATTTCTTATTGGTACTGCGACTGCAGTTGCAGCAGCACACCCACACTGCTAGCTATAAACTACATACAATTATTTTAATGTATTTGTTATTTTGTGGAGAAACCGACTTCCGAACAGGGTTCACGTGTGATTGTGGGTGCTTTTTGCGGTTGGATTTGGCCGCCACCTGCGGGCAGTATGGCGATTATAACATCAGCAAACAAAATTCTAATCCCTAAATGCATAGAAATTCAGCGCAAGATATGGTATCGTTGTGTTAATACAAACGAAGTTCAGGTTTTAATTTCCGTTTTAGAACTAAAGTGAACAAGGGTAAAAGCTAGTTTAACACAAATTTTATGTAGTGTTTTACTGTTACCTGTGGTTCCATGTCCTTCTTATATATGCTGACTTGAGTGCATTATTCCTATCGCCCCTAATCTATTACCTGATTGTGGAGAAAACTCTCGAACTATAGACTGTTATTAAATATTATACAACATGCTTGAATTAAATTACCTTTTATCGAAATAATAAATTAATGGAAATGTTCGATCTATCCGTGCTCGTATAGCCGCGCCTGTTTGATTTTCTCCAGTTCGATCAACTTGGCTTTCTTCAAAATGGCGTCGAGCATGGGAGAGTGGTAATGCGGTAATGTGCAGAAGTCTCATGTCAACATGTCGCTGTTGAGACTGTGTGTCTTTTCCAAGTCTCTGACTGGTCGCATCTCTCTAGAAAGAGTCGCCGGTCATTTGCTACAGTGTAATGCTTGTCTCCGAGCGCGAAATGACATTCAGAGACGAACAGCAGGTATACTTTTGACACGATCAGTTGCATGGTTTGACCCAGACATTGTCAAAGAAATGTATCTGCAGGTTGTCACGTTAAACAACATGCACGTGATCCGGTGCATAGATGCATGTGTTGATAGGTGATATATACGTGAAACTGTTATGTCATGTGTGTAATATCCTGTGTAATATTTAAGCAATGCAGTAAAATGTGGTTGTTTCAGCTTCTTGACAAAATTTCTATGAAACCATCAGATGTTGTGTATTGCGCAGGAATGTATCGAGACATCTGGGTGAAAATGTTTTTAGGCTTAATTGTCTCTGAACAGAGAAACCCTGGACAGTTTTCCAGAGAAGTTACTGTCCTCTAATCCCAAAGAAGGACAATGACAAGACCAGAGTTTGGAAGCAATATCAGCTCCTGGACGGTAAATATGAAAGTAAACTTCTGACTTCACTTCGGTTTTTAAGAATATATAGTGTATAGTATTGAATAAGCGTTAATGTGTACAATATCCAATATACCAGTCATTAAATGTTGGGTCAGTGGTGGTTGAGACGCATACATACATACATACATACATTCTCTGTTACTGTAGTTTTTTTTTTTTAAGTCAATTTTATATTTGTATGTTGTGAACAATGCAGAGAAAAAGGAGTATGTTTAAATGCTATGATAAATTCTCCTTCCTCTGTTGTCAGTGCTGGAAGCGCGGATTCAGCAGCTTCAATCCGATGCTGTCGTGGACGCGAGTCAGTCAGAGGTGCAACTTCTCAAAGTGCCCTCCGGTGGGAAGAGGGCTTCCGCTGGGACAGGACAGAAACGGCTGCCCAAAGAGGGGACGGACGCCTGCAAGGAGGGCCAGGCCAAGAGAAAGACGGGGGCTGCCGATATGCCGGTCGTTAAGACATACCCAAGCCGCTGGATTGAGAAATTAAAGAGGGAGAAGAAGAAGAATAAGCCGACTCAACGGCAGCAAGGAGAAGCCCCAGTTAAGCAAGTGAAGACCGTAACAAATGTAGAGAAACAAAAGCTTCCTGGCACCACATTTAAAACGATTTCCAAATTAATAAAATACCCGGCGGGCACAAAATCTGAGCCTGCTGGGTCTGCGGCCTCTCGGGCAAAAGCCACGCCGCAGAAGTTGGCCAAATGTGCTCTTCCCGAGGAGGCTGTGAGAGAGGGCAAGGCTGACGAGTTCATCTCCGAGCGGCCGATTGAGGAAGGCCAGAGTAATCGCTATGGAGACGGCCAGCTAAATGTGTGCTGCTACTTAGAGGCCTGTGTAGTGTCTGGAGATGTGGACCGAGCCCAGCGCTGCCTGTTCCACTACCACCGCCACATCCCGCGTCGTAAGCTGCTCTCCATCAGTGCCTACAACACCATGATGAGGGTGTGGGCCAAGAAGGTAAATCTTTAAATAGACCAGAAGATCTAGTCTGATATTGTATGTCAGTACTGTGTTAATGATGATTGCTTTCATTCTATTGTCGCATTTTTGATTGAGACCGAGGACTAGAATTTAGTTAAGCATAGTTTGAAGTTATATTGTCAAGTATTGCGAGGAACACAGTGGAAATTCAATGCCACAGATGCAATATCGAGGGTAGGTGATTGTGGGCATGTGATCAGAATCAGCATTAGGTTTATTTGGACAAGTATACAGGGATTTTGTTTCCGGTTGTCAGTGCTCACGTACAGCAGGTACAGACACTGTAAAGATACGAAGAGAGAGGAAGGAAGGATGAATGAATGAACAGAGAGAGAGATTGATTGAATCAATGAGGAAATTAATGAATGAACAAAGAAATAGAGAGAGAAAGACAGGAAGAATTAATGAATGAATGTAGAGAGAGAAAGAAAGAGGACCATAGGGAAGAGAAGAGAGGAGAACAATCAGTGTAATACAAGTCAAAGAGTGCAATGTAAGAATAACGGAAGCATGAATAAGTAAGAAATAGGTGATGTGATGGGGATAAGTGACCTAACTTGCGTTGTCCTTTGGAGGGCTCCATGAGCCAGATCGGTCGGCTCTTCATCATGGTGGAAGAAGCCGGGCTGAAGCCCAACCTCGCCACCTACAGCGCCGCCCTGGAGTGCATGGGCCGTAATACAAGTTGCTCCCCACGAGTCATTGCCAGGTAAAGCCTATCCAACAGCCATGCTAATCCGTGCTGCATTTCTGATTGGACACCGGTGATTGCTTAGTGTCAGTTACCTGCAGTGCTTGTTTTTCCTGACTGGTACAGCCACCTGAACACAGGTGCCCTGTAGAGGACAGGAAGTTAATGTCAAGTAGAATAGGAACGAGCACCAAACAATTCCATTAGCTTGGCTACTCGTTAGGACAAACCACAGAATTTTTGTCTAGAAGGGTCATTACTGTTCTAAATTATATAGCTATATTTTAGTTTTATAAATTAAAGAAACAGCTACAGTAATTGCAAAATAGATTACATGCAGGGTGGCCAAGCTTGAGGGGTGATGTTGGATTGAGTATGATGCATCTCAATTGCATCATGGTGGTAAAGAGAGCTTGCATATTTAAATGGAATTTGTGCCGTTCCTGCTCATCCCTTTGGTCAGTCTGGAACCGTAGACTAAGAGATTCAGTCCAGCGACTCCAGTTCTGTGATGATTTGCCAAGACATTCCCTCCACTGCTGTGTAAATGTTCTTATAATCACGCGTTATCAGTGATCGCCACCAGGGGTCAGCACCTCTCTTCTTGTATCCGCATTTAATAACCATTTCTCCCCCACCACCGCAAGAACCACAGACTATCCTAGGCAAATATTAAATTTCTAGATTGGATGTGATTGCTGTGACTTTGACATCTTAATTCCCAGAGATTATTACTCTGAGTAGTGGATATTAATGAACTCGATTAACATCACATTCTAAGTTAAGTCGCACTTAAGATAAAGAGTTTAAAAACCGCTGGAGTTTTTAAAATTTGCTACACCTGAACCATTACAATCTTCTTTTTTTTTTCCAAACCATGATCCCCTGTCATCTGTATCGTGAAGTTTGCGCTGTCAGTGATTGTTAGGTTTTGTCATTTATAAACGGTTCACGGTTATAAAAATGCCGTAGGAACTGGCTGCTCCTCCAAAGCCTTTGACTTCCGAAGGTCGCCGTTTAATCGGGAAGGTCCATCCGGTCCCTCGTGTGCTGCTGTCACGCGGACGTTCCGTGGTCTTGTTCTGTACAGCGGTGGCACAAGGCTCGAGTCTCCCAATAGGGATTTGGACGCGGCAAAGACTTTTCGTCTGCCTTCGCTCTCTGGCTACGGCTAAAAACCAACAGCCAGGAATAGTTCCAGCTCTTGATGCTCAGAGCATGCGAGGCCGCCCGTTTCTGGAGTGCGTTTTTGGAATCCTTTTCCAAATTTCCATAATTACCGCGTTTATCATGTCGCTCTGCTTTAATAATCGGCATTCCTGCTCCTCTTTTCCTAATCATTTTTTTCCTGTAAATGTGACTTATTACAGGAACCCAGGCTTAACGCCACTTTGCTCACCCAGCCTTAAGCTCCTACCTCGCCTCTCCTGTCCTTAGTCACGCTGTCTTATGTACTGTGTGACTTCAGGTTATCATAAGACACTGTGGATGTTAAACTCAGTGGTGCAGACATCCTGTCCAGCCTTGATTACCTTACACAATTTACCATCCATCTTTTTTTTTTTCTTTAATTCTGATTTAAACTGGTTCCCTGCTATTTTCCATTTGTTTATATAACTACATGATGTTGAATCAGTGCTAATATTAAAGTGCTGCTCTGGATTGACCTCATTCATTCTCCATCGGTTTTACATGCTTGGATCATGTTCCTCCTTTATTGCCGTCACGAGGGACTAGACCTCCTGTAGACTGCCCCCTGACGACAAGGTTCCGTTTGTGTCTCTGTGAGCCCACGGTAACGCATAATGCTCGGTATATTCTTCTTCAAAGAGCAGACAGGTAACGTGTTAGTGGGGCCGGTGCTGAGCTCTTACTGGTGTTTTGCACTGGAATAATTTCCTCCTGCCTGCATTCAGCGGAGATTTATACGCAGAGTTAGGTCATTCAGGTCCAGAGAATAAAAATCCAGACCAAGATTTTGTTTCTACCAACCAGTTGAGCATGAAGAGTCACTGTCACCGAGCACTCGGCTGGTTGGCTGAAACAAAATCCCAGTCTGGACCTGAATTACGCCGTTATTGCATGTATTCAAGTATAGTAATATTGCCATGAAGTGGACATTGAGTTAGTGCAAAACAGGGCCTTTAAGAGTATTTTGATCTCCCATTACCTCTATAGCGAGGAGTTTCAGTTTGTGGCTCAACTATTTTGGAAACGTGGATTTAAAAAAGAGAGGCTAACTGTGCAGTTTGTTTTATTACTGCCATGTCATTTAAAGAGTAGTATTCTCAGGGGCATGTGGTGTTATTTTAAAGTAGTGTGGTTGAGACCTTGAGGGGGAGCGCTCTGCCGTGCCCGCCTCTCCCCTCCAGGTGAATTAACCGCTCCTCAACGCGCCCACTCCATCATTTCATATATCGACATTCTTCACAGCCTGCTCATAATTCTGCCGCGTGTGCAGCTGAAATGGGTTTGTCTCTAGTGGGGCCAGTGTGGCTGGTGTGTATTAAAAAGAGAAATGGCCGGAAGGAAGGATCCTGGCGGGCTCCTCGCTATCCGCCCGAGGTTCCCAATTATCCCGATGTGGTGGACTTCGTGGAGATGCCTGGTCCCCCTGTAAAGATAAGCGCGGCGGCTTTCAGTGTTAATGGACTCGCCGGTCGGTTGCAGTCAGGGCTCTGATTAAGGGAAGCCCTCGCAGGCATAATCACCCAGTAATCCCTCAGCTTGGGGGGGGGAGCTGGGAGTGGGCGTGCTGCCTTGGTAATGCTCACCTGCTCATCCAGGGCGGTCAGGGTAAGCAGGCAGAGCTCCCGGCCATCTCCCGGTGTTACTGGATCCGTGACGGTCATTGGCTTTGCTGTAATTACCCCGGTGTGACTGCAGACCTGTTTTCTGTTTGACGGTGACGCAGACGGCGTATA
>JAABNY020000032.1:6013573-6023125 GCA_015164015.2 Brevimyrus niger
TATCTGTAAGGCTGAACCCAGATACTTTGCGAAGGGAATGTATGTCTGCCGTTTGTGTCGGCGATCTCATTCTTTCGGTCGCTCCCCGAAACTCGTGCCCATGTGTGAGGGTTAGGAACCTGGACCAAGTGGTAAGTCGATAGCTCCGCTCTCCCTTTATCACGGCAGAATGGAATGATGTACGCATAACTGCTGACGCCGGGCCGGTCCGCCTGTCCATCTCCCGCTCCCATCTTCCCTCACTCATGAACTAGACGCCGTGATACTTAAACTCCTCTGACTGGGGGCAGTAACCCATCTCTAGCTTGGAGAGAGCAGCCCACCCATTAGTGGTTGAGGATCATGACCTCAGACTCAGAGGTGCTGCTCCTCATCCCAGCCACCTCGCACTCGGCTGCAAACCGTCCCAGTGCGTGTCTCAGGTCACAGCCCCATGACGCCGACCGGACCGCATGACGCCGACCGGACCGCATGACGCCGACCGGACCGCATGACGCCGACCGGACCACATCGTCTTCAAAAAGCAAAGATGCGATCCTGAGGTCGCGAACTGGATACCCTCTGGCCCTTGGGTACAGCTATAAATTGAGTCCATAAAGGTTATGAGTAGAATGAGTGACTAAGGGCAGCTCTGGCTTCTTTCTGATGGAGTCCATCATCCGTCGGGAATGAGCCTGACTTACCGCCAGAGATGCAGACCAAGGTCTGGCTCTGGTCAAACGGGGATCTAATGGGCCGTAACAACTGACCCCGCACAACATACTCCCAAAGCATCCCCCCCCTCCTCAGGACCCCCCACAAGGGACATGGCCATGTGCCATTTCCAAGTCTACAAAACGCATGTAGACTGGTTGGGCAAACTCCCATGAACCTTCCGGTATCCATGCGGGGGTGAAGAGCTGCTCCAGGTGTCCGTGATCAGGACGGGATCTGAATTATTTCTCCTGGATCCATGGTTCAGGCCTCATGTCTGCAGCCTCCCTTGGGTTGCGACAGTAGTTCTGCCAGAGGTGCCAGATCTATCTTCCCCTCCTCTGGATCCAGCTCGGCACCAGGTGATGGTCAGTTGACAAGTTGGCTTCCAACTTCACCCGAGTGTCCATGACTGACCATCGAGCTGCAGTCTAGGGTCCTCTGTTGGCAGATGTACTGAGGAACACACACTTGTGTGCGTTCAAATATAGATTTAATTATTATACAAATTGTGGTTGGTTCATAAATCCAATGACTGAACTCTACTCAGGTTCACATCAGTCAGGCCATTCCTCTCCTCCCAATCACACTCTTCCCACGGGAGCTTTAAAGTCTGCCGGAAGAATGATGGATTCCGTCCAGCGCTCCCTCCAAGACCTCCAAAGAGGCCGGAAACACTGAGCACAAGCGACGGTCACCTCGAAGGCAGGTGACCCTTTTGTTTACCAGGCTGAACTCCAGCATACTGGCACCAAACCAGGGGGGCTGTGAATAGACCCACGTCTGCCCGGTGCTTCTCATTAAGAGTAACACCGGAGTGGAATAGGGTCCAGCCCCTCTCCAGGGACCAACCTACACTGTGCTTTTATCCTTTTTAAAACCACACTGAAATTATCTATGGAAATGCAAGGATTCTTCAGTGTTTCGACCAAGTATTTTAAATTCACCCTCAATTTTCTCAGCTTACAAATAAACCCACTAAACTGGTACCAAAATAATGCTTGAAATGTAAAGTTTTCTGCTGATATTTTGTATGAATGAGAGATCCTCACTCATCAGGTCAGAGCTTATTCTGAATGAATGAGAGATCCTCACTCATCAGGTCAGAGCTTATTCTGAATGAATGAGAGATCCTCACTCATCAGGTCAGAGCTTATTCTGATAGCAATATCTCAAGAACTGCTCAAGATAATGACTTCTTTTTTTGTCTTTATTTGGTCTAATTAAATGTAACCTGGAGAATTTTTCATTTCTTACCTGTTGGTACCTATATAATAATATTTGTTTCCTTCAGATTTTGTCCATCATTTCACTATAAGTAGTGATGACTAAATGAACGCTGTAATTCTTCATCCCAGTAGATGATACTTTTCGCTCGCTTTGGGGCGTGCTTCGAGCCCTTTTTGAAAAAAAAACAGACAGCACCATCTAGTGGGATCAGAAAATATAGCAAGTGGTTCATGAAGCTTCATTTAGCCATAGCTAGGCTATGGGTATTCTTGGGTATTCTCATAGGGTCTCTTGGGCTGAACTTGGCCCAGAGATAAAGAAAGCGAACACATGTATTGCTAAAGGATTCTGGTTTCCAGATATATGAACCTGCATATGAACCTTCTATACTGGTTAAGGGTTCATAGGTGGGCTGATGTCACTCTATCTAGAGCATCTTGATTCTTCCCATACAGATGTTTGCAGCAGCTGAAGCAGGATGGGCTCTCCTTGGACGACCTATTCCGGCAGTGTGCCTTCCGGCAGGACGAGAGGGAGATGGCGCTGAAGGCGGTTCAGGTGGTCGAACCGGATTTCCGACCCAGTACAGACACCACCCGGCACGTCTGCTCCTCACCTCTGGTCCAGGACTTTTACAGCAAGGTACCGCTCCTCCGCCACACCCGTGGTATCGGCGATGTCTCCCTGGGAAGATTCCGCGTAAGCCGCTTAGGCTCTCCTAATTTAATCCCGTAACACGGCGGCAGAATTCGCCGAAGCCATTGCCGCCTGTTGCAGACGACGATAACGGAATCACAGACCTTGGTGATGTTTACTGTGACTCAGCACTGAGGAGTAGCAGCATGAATGAAACTGCTTCTGCTGCCGGGTTTCCATTTATAAGACGTATAAAAGGCCTGCTTTGGGGTTCTGGGCAAGGGCGTCGGGGGGCAGGGATACCCACCACTTGACAGTGGCCTTTGAATATGGGAAGTTGTATGTAAAGTTAGATGGGGGGGGGGGCCCAAAGTGATATTCTGTCAGGGGGACCAGAATTTCTATGTATGCCTTTTGATTCCGGGAGTCTTTGCACCTCCAATACTACATTAAATCCTGTGTAGAGGAATACAATCATAGATTTTATGCTATAAACTGGAAGTACCAACTGTGTTCAAGATTATGTGTTTATACACCCCTTAGCCCCAGATATTTGTTGTTATCCAGAGATTTAACATTTCGGGGGCTGATGGGAAATGTCAAGGCTACTCGCAGATCAGTTTCGCTCCTTGATGCAGTTCGAGCAGATTGTTGAGTGGGGATCAAAGAGAGGGTGTAAGCGCCACCGTCAGGGAGCCCCCCAGGGGCCCGATAGCTCTGGGGAAGATCCCGGGACACCGCAGAGACGTTATCGGCGGCGAGGTGAGCCCGAGACCTTCCAGAGAGAGAGCCTGGTGCGCTGGGCCGTGCCAGCGAGCGGCTGATTGTTCAGGACTCTCACAGCGTGTTCCCAGGCTATTTTTAGCGCGGACGGTATTATCAGGGGACGCCGCTCGCCAGCTTCACGCGATTGGTTAACGAGCCTCAAGAGCGGGTATTTTTATCCAGGTGCTCAGCACTTCTGCGAGTCTTTGTTTGGTGGATGGTGAATGTGGCAGAGTAATGGAGGGGCGGGGGGCCTCGTTTCGAGTGTGTAAACACGAGGGCGCCTGGAGACGGCGCGGGCGGCGAAAGGAAAGCCGTGGCTGTTTGTGCGGAATGGGATTTCCGTGCCGTCGGAAGTCACTTGTCGTGGAGTTAATCGGCGACGGATGCATCAAAGTCTAGCTTCTGAAAGCAGCCATCACTGCATTCCCGCGCCTGCATCAACGCTCCTTTATGGACATGAGAAAGTCGGCTGTCTGTCTGTCTCTCTGTCCTTTGAGAAAAATGGAAGAAGAAAAAAGCTGCCTTTCTGCTATCAGAAGTTTTCTATTTATAGTTTAGCTTCTTGGATAAATATCAAATAAATGCCATGTTTAATTAGGACATAATTTCCATTTCCCATTAACATATTCAGCAGATGCTTTTGTCTAAAGCCATGTACAAGTGAGGAAGATGGCAACACTGCAAACATTCATGCTGTTTAGGAGTCAACCAGGCATAAGTGTGGCTAGACTGAGGTTACAATGAACACCCAGGTACAAGTGTGAGCAGTATCAGCGCGGGAGATACACAACAATTACTCAATAACCATTAACAAATTGAGAAGCTAATGAGACTATTCAAGGGCCACTACGTTACAATCGGGGAATGTAAAGATCATCGGGTTTGTAGAGGGATTCATGGAACAGTTGGATGTTGAGGGAGTCTGATGACCAGATACGCTTCAGCTCATTCTTCCCCCGAGGAGCCACACAGGAGAACTTCTGTAGTGACGCTTCTCATGGGGCGGAGGAGCTCCAAGCAACATCGGCTTGCAGATCGCAGTGGGCGGGATGGGGTGTGGGTCCCAGGGAGCCTCTTGATGGAGATGGGTGCCTATTAACTGATGGGCCTCCAAGTCAGCACCAAGATCTTGAACTGACAAGGAGGGGTGTGACATGATTGAATATCAGATCATGTGATATGTGCAGGGGTCATTGGGATCATGTGCAGGGGCTCTGAGAACACAAGCCGGTAGCAGTGGTGAGGTAACAGGCGCAGGAACTAGGAGCAGAGCTGCATGCCGGGACAGAAAAGGCCTGATTTTTCTGATGTTATACAGGGTCATACAGAAAGGCTGATATATACAAGGTTATGCAGAGTTATTGAAATGTACAGGCCTTAGTGGGCTGTTATAGTTGCTTTGCTCCGAAAGTATAATATTTCAGTCCCTGAACGAACAGGAAGAGACGCATAAAATAATCCCTTATATAAAATAATTTGGAGTTCCACAATGGTGTGGTGTGTAGTATTGTCACCACACGCCTGTGGGCCCAGGGTTTTGGTCTCTGCCAGGGCTCCGTGTGTGTGGAGTTCGCATGTTCTGCCGGTGTCGTCGCGGGGTTTCCTCCAGGTGCTCTGATTTCCCCCCTACGGTCCAAAAACATGCTGAGGTTGATTGGTGTTACCAGATTGTTCATATGAGTGCTTGTGTGAGTGAATGGCGTGTCTGTGTGCCCTGTGATGGGATGGCGCCCCCTCCGGGGTTGTTCCCTGCCTTGTGCCCTGTGATGAGTTTAGCGCTCCATTCTGGGTTGTTCCCTGCTTTGCGCCCTGTGATGAGTTTGGGTCCCCATCCTGGGTTGTTCCCTGCCTTGCGCCCTGTGATGGGTTGGTGCCCCACCCTGGGTTGTTCCCTGCCTTGCGCCCTGTGATGAGTTGGCGCCCCATCCTGGGTAGTTCCCTGCTTTGCTCTAATAGCCTCACGACCCCCTGCGACACTAAACTGGACAAGCGGTTGCAGAACATTGATGGATAAAGTAATTCTCAAGCCGAAATTAACGTTTCTTAATATCATAATAGTCCGGGAAAACTAACACTTGTTCCTCCATCGTTTTCCATACCTGTACAGTGTAGTAAAATGCCGATTTTTGGCCGGGATCGGCAGAAGGTGAGAAGCAGCTGAAATTACCGCAAAGTCTACGATGCCTTTTGAGGTGCTGGGGTCAAGCCTCAGGTGCTCCGCCCCCCCCCCGCCCTCCCCCGAGCTGTTTTGCGGGAATCGGGAACGAGGGTGGCGCCATCTGCTTCACCAGCATCGTGGCTGCGGGTCACCCCCACCACAGGCATATATGGAATATAGAATGCATTATTCTGTTTTGTGAAAATTCCCCTTAATGAGCAAACTCATTATCTTCTTCCCTAAATCAGTGGCGACTGGAGGCAGGCGCAGATATATTTATCGAGCTTTCTGGTGCCCGTATCCTTGTGGGTTTCAGTGACGCTCCGGTCCAGCCATGATACCGGATAGTGAACTGGATTCCAGCCTAGCGTTTCTGTTTATTGTGCCTGGTTCCCTTCATGCTTTCTGGAGGACAGATTGTGCTTTTCTGTCGTCTTGATTAATAAGGACCCTACAGTACAACATCAGTTGTACTTTGATGCTTTACAAAATACTAGTGTGCTCACTCTGAGCGTATGGCTGAGTCACACTAGCAGTGTCAGCGATTTCAGATCCAGGAAGAACAAATCCAGACCAAGATTTTGTTTCTAACCAACCAGTTGAGTGCTCTGTCACTGTGACTGTCTATGCTGAACTGGTTGGTGGAAACAAAATCTTGACCTGGATTTGCAGTTTCTGGACCTGAAATACCCAACGCTGCCCACCAGCACAAGGATGCATCACGCCACCAACACAGGATCTGTGATTTGGAAGCATCCCGTGCCTCTTGGTGACTGGGGTTTCGAATTTGTAAAAACTTTGTAAAATCTCAGTTTCATTCTTTCCAAACTAGCAGAGTGTGCAAAAGCACAGATTTACTGAAACACTAACAGAGAATGCAGAGGTCTTATCGCGTATTAGCATGCCTGACCTTTTGAACTTCTTTGCATATGGATTACTAAAGCTCAGATAATAGAGCAGCTAAGAACACTGACGCATAGAAACCTCACAGTATCAGATATATAAGATGTTTATTGGACAGCTTTTGGCAGTAGGTCTTATTCAGTCAGTAGATAAATGGAAATTAAACAAAAATAATAGGAATTACAGTACATTTTATGTCCTTTGGATAATAGGAATGTCAGTTTTTCTTTTACGCCCTTTGGATTTTTCCATCTTTTTTGTATAATTAGCAATTATATTTATGAATGGCGTCTTTAGTTATTCATGAAAATGACCTCTGATTCAAGACCGTTCTTGGTGTTTTGTGCTGGAGGAAGCTGGTTGAAGCACATAGCTGACAGCCACTCGTCTTGATTTAAGAAATGTCACGACCTGTCCAAGATGGTGGTGGGTCTCCAAATCAGCCACTGATACCAACAGTGCAGCTTGTATACCAACCTCAATATGGAGAAGAGGAATGAATATTTCAGCCTGTTTTTTGGAGCTAGGCCGTCCCCAACCAATGAGCAAGCAGAAGCTAAGAAGAAGTGATAGGCCGTCCCCAACCAATGAGCAAGCAGAAGCTAAGGAGAAGTGACCCATATATGCCTATTTTAAAAGAATGTATATTATGACCTACAGTATATGCAATGCCTTTCATAATGTTTGGAACAAAGACACATTGTTTTCCTTGATTTGCCTCTCTGCTCCATAGTTTAAAATTTCAAATCATCCAATTCAGACATGATTAAAGTACACATTCCAGACTTTAAAGTTATTTGCATACATTTCGATTTCACAATGTAGAAAAAAAGACAACACATTTTACACATAATTCCCATCATTACAGCAAACCGTAATGTTTGGAACATTTGGCTCCACAACTATTTGTGACACGCCGGTGTGTTTCATTGCTCCATTAGTGCAGGGATGAGACGCCTAGGCTGGCTTCTACCTTTTGTAGAGTCTTTAGTTGCAGAAACTTCATGAACAGAAACACAGAGGCGACACCGTAAGACGTAAGCCACTCGTTAACCACAAAAACCGGATGGTCAGATTGTAGTTTGGACAAAAAGTATGTAAAAGAGCCTGCAGAATTCTGGGAAAAAAAAAAAAAAAGGTGTTATGGGGAGACGAGCCCAAGATGAACCCGTATGAGTGAAGGCTGGAGGAAAGTGTGGAGATGAAAATAAACTGCCCGAGATTCAAAGCTGATAAGGAAGAGACAAGGTCCAGAAACAAGCAGGAGCTGAAGGCGGCTGCATTAGAGGACTGGCAGAGCATCACCGGAGAAGATGCTCAGCACGTAGCTGCATGCAAGGAATATGCAACAAAGTACTGAGCATGACTGCTTTAATATTCACACCACTGCAGTGTCCAGACACACCATTATGGGGCCCTGAAAAGGAGGCGCGGTAAAGAGCAATGCAGGGATTAGCGTTTCACCACAAACACCACCTCGGGTGATGAGAGGCGGAGTGCAGCCACGGGGCAGGCAGCACCTCAGAACCACACCAGTCCAAATGGGCCAGTGTGAGTATTTTTCCAGTGGCTGGAATGTCAATCCTGCTGCCGACCACAAGTTTTTGCCCTGTAAGTTGGAGGACCTCCTCATAGGGCTGGATGTAGATTAAGATCATACCCAGGGCGAAGCAACTGCAGGTTAAGGGCCTTGCAGAAGGGCCCAATGGAGTAGAATCGCTCTGGGCATTCACGGGATATGAACCAGTAACCTTCTGGTTGGCGACACAGATCCCCAGCTTCAGAGCCACCACACTACCCTGAAATAGATGGACTATGTGTAATTATATTAAAGTCTGGAATGTGCACTTTAACCTTGTCTGAATAGTCTGTTTTGAAATTACACACACATACACACACATACACACACATACACGCACATGGTCCTGTGCAAAAGTCTTAGGAGGACAAAGGGAATGAAATGATGCTTAAATGATCTTCATGTTGATATAAAACTGTGATATGCCTGTCAAACTTAGCCATTTCAAACTCTCTGCTAAAATCACTCCAGTATTCCCAGCGAACGTCTAATACACCCGTGTGTTTTTTGACACTACCCCTGGCACACCTGACTTTTTTAAGTGATTAAGTTAATTAATTAAGTGAGCTTGTGGAGAACAGAGGAAATCCTTGCTAGTTGTTATTGTTGCTTTTAATTTGCATATGTTCTAATGCTAAATTGTGTTTTTGTTCTGAGCAAAAGTGCACCTACTACCCAAATAAATAGCTTTAAACATTTATTTTGACTGCCTAAAAATTTTTGCACAGCAGTGTGTGTGTGTGTATGTGTATATATGTATATATGTAAATATATGTATGTATGCATATGTATGTATGCAATCTAACTTGGCGTTTGTGTTTTTTGTTGCAGAGGGAAGAGGCCAGATTTCCGAAGCTCAACTTCAGCCTATCTGAACTGCAGGAGAGATTTGAGCGGCAGCTGAGGATGGAGCAGGCTGCCTCCGTCACCATTGACTCGGTGGAGGCTGCCAAGCCCATTACGGAGAGCCAGGCGAGGATGGTAGGTGCGGCGCCTCCGGTGAAGCCGCCTCTAGTGGCTCCTCCTTACAGACTCAGCCCTGCCCCCCCCCCCATCTGAAGGGTGTCGGCCGGTACTGACTGATGCTCGCTGTCACCTGAGAGTGGTTCACGGTAGCAGGTCTTATTTGTGGTTCCTCACCCAATGAGAGTGAGTTGCTAAACTTACTTGTCATTAGTTTAATTTCAAAGGTTTGAGCCGGTGGATGGTCCCAGGTGCATTTTCAGTTGGATGTAGGGTGTAATCGTCTATTACAGCTTTTCCCAACCCAGTTTGGGGGTACCCTGAAACAGTCCGCATTTTCCAACACACCTGTAGCAGGTATTTGGTGTCCCTGGCTGACTGGGAGCTGAGAGGGAGCAAAAATATGGATCTTGGCTTCCCCAAGACTGGGGTGGGTAACACTGATCTATTGTAATGCAGCCTCTCGGAGCAATAGGGGCTGCCTTGTCCTCCAAGCTAAATGAATCGAGACTGACCTACATTCAGATTGGGGGCTTTCATTTGCCATCTTATTTGCACAAACACGTGTCCATCCATCCACTTTTTGTAGGCTTGTTATCCATTCAAGGCTGTAGTACCTTTG
>JAABNY020000032.1:6034287-6045339 GCA_015164015.2 Brevimyrus niger
GACTGACTGAAACTCTACAGTAAACATAAATAAATATAAGCCCCCCAAACGACGGTTGCAGTTTTGTGCCTGTGTGTTTTTTTTTTGAATGAAGTATGTCCGGCTTATTTGGAATATATTTTTTGCTATATATATTCATTACCTTAGTCTTAGACTTTTCATATTTCTCCTTCGTTTGTTAAACTTTAGTGCACAGTCTCAGGGCCGAATCAGGGTACATGCTGTACATCTATAAGTGCGTGTGACAGAGAGTCTTGAATCTCGAGTGAATGGACTGGAAGGCGGCGTTCTGTCTGCTGCTACGTGCGACATTGCCGCTCCTGCGTCGTCCACATCGCCTACCCTGCTCTCAATCCTCTCTGTCAGTTAGCTGCAGGGACGCCTCTCGGGACGTGTTTGCTTGTGGGGAGGGCTGTCTGGGCGGGGGCGGGGGGAAGGGGATGGGCGGGGCCGCAGTGCCGGCCCGGCTCGCCGCGTGCCGCGGGTGAATCAGAGACTGCGCTGGGGCCGCGCCTGAGCCTCCGGCAGCCGCCGAGCCGCATATCCTTGGGGTGACCTTTGTGTGACGCAGGCTGATCGACGCTCGCATGCACAGATGCCTCACTAGTGACGCAGCACTACAATCTGCAGCAGAAACGGCTCATCGTTGGATGGGGTGGGGTTACGCCGCATGGGGGGCCCTCCGACATGGTTTTGTTTTTCTACACAGTTATTCATCCCTTATTAACATCTCCATAATAATAATAATAATAATAATAATAATAATAATAATACATCTCATAGTACAAATTATGCTTTATTGCCATTTTTATAATACAGTGAACAAACCTTTTAAAACGTGAATTATAACTGCTCATTGAGATTCTTAATAACCCTCTAAAAGAACATTTTCTCCGTCTTAAGTATAATTGTCATTATCACCAACAGAAAAGACAAGGCGTCTGCAGGTAGTATACCAATGCTCTCCTGTTTTATTGCACTTTTTAATTACTGCATTTCTTGGCTGGACATCATGGCCACGTCGACAGTGTGCTGCAACGTGCCAGGCCTCTCGTGTGGACTTTCGTCACGGTTTCCACAGCGGTGCCCAGAATGCAGATCGTTTGATAGACTTTTTCTCTGCTTGTACTTCTTTGGCCAAAACATTCTGAGCACCAAGCACTGACCCTTGACCTTAATCAACAGCTTAGTCTCCACAGAAAAAGAACGTTTCAACGATACATGAAGAATCATATCCCATTATAAAGATTTTACAATTTTGCCATATCCACTTATTAAAAGTACATTAAGTAATTATTAACAAATACACTTTGTTCTTCGCCGCCGACTGATATTGCCGCAGGTAGACACTGCCGTAGTTGCGTTTGCCGCTGCAATGAGACCTGGAGCTGATGCCAGAATCGCATCCCAGAGGACAGCGACGCAAATATGCAGGTACTCGGTATCGAAACCCTGTGAACCCTGGGACTAAGGAGGCCTAACTGGCAGGATTCTAATTACCATCAGATGCTTTGTTCCTCTCCCGTCTCATAGCAACTCCGGTGAAAGTCGGTTAAACTCCCATGACAATACAGTTCAGCTCTGAAAATCCTTTAATGTTCATACAGGGGTTTCTGTGAGAACAAGTGACTCCCAGGACATCCAAGTGACACTGAGAAGTGCTGCCTCTTTTCCAAACTGCCCTTCACATTTTAAAAACATCGTATTAACCGATTCTTCAGCCATCTTCCAAAATCTTGCATCTCTTCATGCTTGGTTGGAACCTCTGGAGCTCGCATTTTGTTGGCTTAGTTCCTTGGCTCTTTTTTTTTTTTTGGAATGGACTGTCATCCCGGAGCAGTGGACAGGAACTATCTTCGGTCAGGTTCCGCCTGCCCCGACGCTGACGGACTGCACACAACATTACGGCTCCTTTGACTGTAACTACAGCGCGTTGACGTAGAGTCTTGTACAATAATCAAACAGGTACATCAGATGAGCGTTCGGCATCCGACAGAGAGCTGGGCATCTCTAAGGATTACATGTGCAGCTGAAGAAATAGTTTTATTTTCTGATAAATGCAAAACAAGTGTTAAACTAAAAATTCAGTTCTATATATATATTTATATGTAATTTACAATTTTTCATTCTCCCTTTGTCACGTATTGCAGTGAATTATCACAACAGAAGGAGGATTTTGCATTTCATACCCACACAAAGAAACACCATGTAGAAAGTAAGTACACTAGGCAGTAGGACGCATGTCGTGACTCAGACAATAAAAGCAAAACCCTGATTCGCGTAATACTCCGCAGTTAACGAACGAGGACTGGTCCAATGTCGTAGTTAAGGTTTTCGGATGGAACGAGAAACAGAAGCGTCGTAAACATCGCTGGGCTCCCCGAAACATTCCTGTCCATAACATTTAGACCCCAAACTTTTAAATCTGTACAATGTACAGCAGCTCAAAGTAGGGCAGATTCAGATACCAGCGTAGGGGAGAAACAGCAGAGGGTAAAATTAGATACACAGAGAGAATGTACAGTTGGCATATTCATTCAGTCACACGTCCACAATCATCTTTCTCTGCCTTTGACATTTTTTTTTTTCCCTTTCTGAAAAACCCGAGGATTTCTGAAGTCATTGAGGTGACTTGTCCCACAAAAACGCTGGTTGTTAATTAAAAAGGGGAAAGGGATCTCCCAGAGGAGCCCAGCGTCCTTTCAATCTGAAATGAACCTGAATCTGCAGTGCAATGTGCAAACCTGGAGCTTTTTAAACTATGAAACGTTTCTTTTTCCCTTCAGATTTTCCTAGAACATTCATTTGGCAGTATAGGCATGTTAACGCTAAATTGGCTAAACAGGAATGTCTCTGACGTAAAATTAACATCTAGAATTGTGGAGAGTTGTGTAGTGACATCAATCTGGAAATATAAATGCTTGTCATCCATCCATCCATCCATTTTTTTGTACCAACATGTCCCATTTAGGGTCACATGGGATGGGAGCCTGTCCAGGAAGTTATAGGTACAGACCAGTGAACAACCCAGATTAGGGCTGACCCCCTCACAGGGCGCATGCAAACTTCTTGTCATACCTGGACAAATGCTGATCACACTATTTACCACACTTATTTTTTTTTTTTCATTTTTTTATAGTGGAAAAAACTAGAAATGGCAGAAACGCTAAATGACCAGAGCCGTGCAGAATGTTCTTTCGATGCAGGAACTGAGCTTCACCAGGTGACAGAGCTCACTAGGTCAATGAAAAACTACTATAAAACTATCAGCCTCTCGATTAGTTACACTTCAAAAAATAATGATTATCAAAATGTATTTGAGAAAAACATTTGCCAAAAAAAAAAAACTCGAAATACGCAAAATGCAGCAGTAAATTTCAAACAGGAAGTGAGAACACGAGTTGGAAATAAACAGGAAGTGAGAACACGAGTTGATAATAAACAGGAAGTGAGAACACGAGTTGGAAATATCTCCATCCACCTGTAACAGTCAGCTGTGCACCAAGTATCTCAATGCAGATTGAGATGTAATACAGACACTGGTCTTCCATGCAACGTTTCTTTGTGACGAGTGGAAGCGAAATTACACAGAGGTCCACTTTTCACAGAACAAAGATGCATCTGGAAGTACAGCTATCCTTTCAACTTGCTTTGCATTTGCGTCGCTTTTTTTGTTTGTCTTACAGTGCTTCTGGTACGAGTCGTCGTCTAATATCCTTCACATACATTCAACATCAAAGGCTACAGATTAGCTGTAATCATTTTTAAAATCTTCATGTACCAAATCTATGACTTCATGTAACAAAAAAATCCTTGACTTCTCCAGTTACTTTTCCCCAGAGTTAAACTAAGTAGTACAGTACTTCAAAACAAAAAAGTAACTTTTATGGGGATCTAGTTTAGACCAAATTCAAGTATATGGTGAAGCTGTGTCTTACATCCGCTTACATCCCTCCGCTTCAATGAAACCTTACTTTTCCACTAGATATAACTATGATCGCCATTATGGAATGACCCAGGATGACAACAATGATCTGAAAATAAAGAAATCGGGGGAAAAAAGCGGTTAACTTGCCTCTGAAAAGGATAGAACAGAAAAAAACAATAAATCTGTCTATATGTGCTTTGCTAGTCTGTCATGCACACAAAACCAGCCCAAAGTTGGTTAATAGACTAATCAGGTTGTCTAAGTAATTAAGTCCTGAGTTATTTTTATTTAAATTAATTACAACGATCATATAATAAACCTTGGAATGGGATAATCGCATTGGAAATACAGAACCCGTCAAACGCTATCCTCAAGAAACCATCTCATCGCTTCTCCTGCTGGGATCAGGAACGGCTTAACTGGTCTCCGCCCATGGAATACCACGAGGTCACTCTGATTCATCCGTTTCCCTTCATTCCTCACAACGGCAGACCAAGCAGCACAAGAGCACCGCCCCCCCCCCGGGGAAACACCCCAGCGATAAAGCAAACTTGACAACAATCCACCCACCCGTCCCAATTCCACAGCTCCTCTCCCAGTCAGGGTGACGATGGCCCAGTCCAGGCAGACTCACAGGCCAAGGCAGGGGACACTCAGGATGGCACGTCAGTCGCACACGATCTTACTAAGAAGCAAAAAAAGTCGCCATAATTAGCAAGTGCAAATATATCCGTGGTAATGTCCTGCTGTGTATGACTGGACATACTAATTATGGATTATTGCGGATATTAAAAAAAATATGTGCAGACATTGTCAGGCAGCCTATAAGGGCATCAAGTGAGATGTATCTACAGTTACTTATTTGCTGTGTAGTTTTGCCAGAAATTCTCAGTCACTTAAGTCTTTCAGTTCTATTGCATTTTTCTATACGTTTTCCATACATCAAATCTCTCACAGTTTTCACGTTCCGGATTATTGCATCTGCGATTTGCCCCAAGCCGTTTTCATAATAATAAAAATAATAATGTCGGGAGGTAGACAAACATCTTCCTCCATACTGTTGATCAGCCACACGGATTAAGAGGAAGCAGAAATGGTCGTTAAATAAGTCGGCTAACGAAGATGAGGTGGACTGGAAACGTGGTAAATGCACACCCTGATTCTACTGGGGACGAATTCTGAGGCTGACTGGAGTGGCCCTTAGTCTAACCCCCTTACCGGCACCTGCCTTGACTCGATAGATCCAGGATAAATGAGTGAAATCTCGCATTTAAGACCTCACTGAGATGCTGGAGTGAGATCTTCTAAAGTTCCTCCGTATCAGAAACTCGTGAGTAAGGACGGGGTCAATTTTTGCTGCACTATTTCCCATGATGCTACTCCAAGCCTTCTAGACAACTGAAAGCGGAGGTAAACACCGCCCCTGCAAAATGGCTTTAAAAACTGAACGAATGTGAACACATCAGCGGTTTGATTTCATTATTTGGGATACTGAATTTGTTTAGCAGCGCAATACCACCTTCATCTGATATCCTGACTGCGCGGTGCTGGTTTGCGGCTGTAGGGCCGGTGAACGTCGTTTAGCTGGGAATGTAATTCGTTAATGGAACTGTGAGCTCAACTACGTATCTTTTTCACCTTCCGCCAGTTAGGTGAGCACATTTATATCCGAAACACACAGACAGGCTACATTTTTTCAATGGTCCCATAGTCTCACACTGAAATACATCAACCCTACAGACATTATTGGCGTGGCCAAGCACACACACAAACACGCACACTCAATCCTGACCCAGCAAAGACTCCGGACTCCGCATTTCAGCATTTCTGCAGCGTATCGGTAAGCAGTCGAAGTCGACCTGGGATGAATCCAGACAGCGAATACGAACTAAAGATCATTATCGACACGAAAATTTCAGTTTACAAGCGCCCGGATCAAGTGACACAGCCATATAAGGTGGCATGTAGACTGGATTTACTGCATATCTTGGGATTCACACCTCTGGTGGATGCCGCCCCATCACTGTTTATCCTGCAAGATGTCCTTAAAGCTACCAGGTCGATTTGACACGCAGGAAAATGCAGTGAAAAGAAGCCAAGTAGGATCAAAATGTAGGCTAACTGTTTATTTAAAAAAAATAATAATAAAAAATAAAACTCTCCCTAAGATCGGCCCATGAGAATGAGGTCTTTTTATAAAGTTAAGAATCGCATTGCTGTGCAATTATATCGGCCCCGGGATGCATCTCTATTCTAACATTCAGATTCCCACACGGTTTCTCTCCCTTCATGACTCTTATTCTAGGGCGGAATCGAGACTAATTATCCAAAGTCCAGCCTAGAAAGGGAGCTGGGAATCTTGTTTTTCTGGGAGAGCAACAAGAACGGTATAAAACGTCGTTGTAAGATGTCAAGTCCTCTGGGGACATACCCTGACAATGAAACATATCTGGTTATTTAGATTCGGAATCTGAAATGGCTTCAGTTAGTGGCAATGGGTGCGTCTGCCGCCGAACAGTCCCGTATAATTCCATCCATCCATTCTCCGTAGGCAGGGTCACAGCAGTTTGCAGTCTATCCTGGAAGCTACGGCCACAAGGCGGGGAATAACCCAGGATGGGGTGCCAACTCATCACAGTTCTGTATAATTCAGCTTCCATTATCCTACATACAACAGCCGTTCTTCGCCGAAGCTACAATCTAACTTTGTGCAAGTTCCAGGACGATGACAGACCTTCAACTAAATATTTTATCCTTAAAACAGAAACACACCATTATAATGTTTGCATCTTTTCTTCATAAAAACCATGAGAAATGGGAACGAGAAAAAAAAAATTAACCAAATTGTGTGGGGGAAACAAGTTATGGGTGTAAAATCATAATAAACACATAGATTAATTATGGCTTTAAAAGTAGGAATCAAGGCAGTTAAATGGATCTCTTTATATTTTCAGGATTGTTTTTGTTTTTAGTTGTTTCTCCCATTTACACAGACACACATCACCATTGTGTTAAAGATCAACTTTGGTCTGAAGAAATTACAATGTAGATCAAACTGCCAGGAACGCACCTTGACACTTCTCATTTTTACATGTTCGTTTAAGATCGACCAGCGGTCTAAAATACTATAGCTTTTTTTTAAATTATTTTCTTTTTTTTTCTAAAACAATACTAATATAACAGCGTCGTAAGTAGAACACCTAGTTAGATAGCAATTTCATACACAAAAAGGACACCCAAAAAAACATTTTTGCAAAGCGTTAAACTTCATAATTGTCATCCGAAGAGGGTCCCTGATTTTCTCTTTTGTTCCAGCTCTCGCTAGTTTGCATTGTTTGGATTTTATACAGTGTGTGACTTATACATTATGTTTTTTTTTTTTTACAATAAAGAAAGCAAACGAAGGAGGTGTCGAAGGCAGGATATGAGCAGGTGCTACAGCTATTCATTTACGTGGGTTTATATTATACGAGTGTAGAGTACAAATATTCCACTACTCCATTCTAAATTGTTAGGTACAAGTTCCCTCTTTGCATTGTCACCAGTCATTCGTTATACATTCTTGTTGTGAGATTCGGGGACTGACAGGGAGAGGGAGACGTGGGACCAAGACCAGGACCAGGACCAGGACCAGGACCAGGACCCTTGTAGCTCACAAAACGCGGCTCCTCAGCACACGGGACTCTTCCGTGTCACAAGTTGGAAGAGAGCTTGGATCTGATGGAGTCCGTTTCGGGGAGACTGACCATGGAATCTTTCTTCGGTGACCCAGAGTCCAGCTGGCCCAGTCCGACAGCGGCGGCCGCCCCGATCCCAGGCGTCACGCCGGCGAGGGACGAGGAAGGGAAGGAGCCCATCGACATCTGATGGGGGAGCATCACCCTCTGTGGCACGGCGCCCCTGTAACCCGAAGCCCCTGACGTGCCGGGGTGGGCCTGGGGAGGCCCGATGGACGTGGAGGAGACGCGGCTGGACTGTGGCAGGCTGGGGGCCGCCGGTGGAGCGCCCTCGTGTGGCAGGGAGGGCTGCGACGCCGACAGAGCGCGGCCATCTTGGCTCAAACTGCCGCTGTGCAAAGAGTGGGTGCTCTTGTGCGTGGCGGGCCGCTGTGTGGGGCTGGGGGCCCGCTGCTGGACTAGGGAAAGCTGAGAGCCAGAAGAGGCCCCCATGGGACTGGAGCCGTACTGGAAAGTCCGCGCCCCGGTGGCGAGCGGGCTTTGGACGGGGGGGCTGGAGATGGCTGAGGCGAAGGCCCCGCCAGAGGCCTGGGCCTGGACTGCCTGCTGGGCCTGGAGTGGGGACACCGAGACCGGGCTGGACAGGCTCTGCACCACCTGGAAGCGGCGCACCATCCTGGGTGACTGCAGCCCCATGGGCCCCACCAGCGGGCTGGCCACCTGGGGGCAAAAGCTTAAGGCCACGGCCTGCTGTAGCGTGGCGATGGCTGAGGGGGCCTGCGAAGGCCCTGGCGGGGCGAAGATGCCCCCGTGCATGGGCGGGGTCAGCGACATGGCGCGCGGCTGGTCCACCGGCTGCACCATCTCCCGGTCGTACTTCACAATCTCCTGGATCATCTCGTTCTCGCGGTTGTTGAAGACGCCGGAGTTGAGGTCGTGCTGGACCTTGTGCATGAGGATGGAGTTCTTCTTCCCTGGGGAGGATTGGAGGAGAGAAATTTGGTTACAGTGACCTCCGACTTGGAAGCTGAGCAGAACCCAGCCACATGCATGGATTCACATTAATGTCACGCCAAATGATATTCTGCCTAATAGTTTTCATTTTCCAATAAAAATATTACAACGTTCTGATCTACAAAAGCCGATGTATGTGTCAGTATTCATACTGACAAATTACTGGTATTATAGCTAGCAAGCTCTGTTCCAAAATAGTAGTTAAAATTATGTAAAAACTAGTGTGAATCTTAAGGTTTTAGGAATTTAGGAAGCATTCTATAGGGTAACCAAATGACTAAATAACCAAACAATAATGACAATATTGACAATAACAATATATACTAATTGATTGACATGCTTGACTTGGATAAGAAATCAGCATTAAGCTAGTTCAGTCTTTCCCAATGCGGTCCTCAGGGAACCACAGACAGTCTATGCTTTTGCTCCTTCCCAGGAAAGTGGACTGTCTGGCAGGGAGCTGGGAGGGAGCAAAAACGGGGACCTTCAGTGGACCGGGTTGAGAAACACGGAGCTAGACGGATGGTAACAGCAAGGGCGTTATGCTGCTAGACCTGCAGTCAGAGAAGCGAACAACAAGGCAACCCGATAAATATCACTAAGAGGACCTCACACCAGCTTCTACAGAAATCTGACGCCATTCCACTTTAGTCAAGCTTGTAAAAATACAGCATTAGGAGAGTATTTTATTCAGTACTAGTAAAATCCTGAAGGGATCTCATTGTCTTTGAAACACAAATACCATAAGAAAAGTCTGTGCTTGTTTATGTATCCATTTTCAGTATTAGAAGCAGCACTTATTACGAACAATGACTAATGACTCCCGAATTCCTGTTCTTTAAGCCAACGGCATGAGCCAAAATCGGTGTGATGAGCCAGAGCTGACCAACAGTGGCAAAAATAACCAGGTCCACCATGCAGACAAGACAATCTACTGAAGTAGCTTGGCAGTAAAACAATGTTGAAAAAGATCCACATAGCGGTCTTTATTTTGAGATTCATGTCTCCTGAATAACTTTCATGCCCATTCAGGAACATGACTTTGGGTTCTGAGGATACCAGTGAATTTCAAACTAGACGTCACATTTGCTGGCATCACGCTGCTGTAACCACATATGCTGGGTGGACAAAGTCAGTCTGATGTCAGGTGCCGCATCAAGAGCAATATTGACCTTGCTGCAGGGGGACTGGGCAAGCCTCACCGTCCAGAGAGAGAGAGAGAGATTTATGAAGTTTACAGAGAATGTTGACACAGTAGGGTCTGAACACACGGCCTAGGTGTTTCCTCTAGCTGGCAACACTTTTAAGCTAACAATAAAAATAAAACACAAATGGAAAATGCTACCCACAGCATCTAATACACAAATAATTTAAAAAAAGAAATTTGATTTATGATCGTCCTTTTTTCATGTCTGCTATATATGACTGCTTAATAATGTTGTTACACTGGGTGATAAGATACTGCTGTATGCGGATATTAATTTATAAAAAAAAAAAAATTGTGCCGCACCTGCTGTGAGCTCTTGATAATAGTAATAAAATATTAAACATTAAAAATGGTCTTGCTTTTTTAAACTGATGGACCATTTTTAATCAACCAATGGATTGATCGACCAAAGCTTAACGGTAAATCTGAATTAATATCATAAAAATTCAAAGGGATACTAATATTATATGTTAAATTAATAATGTTAAAATGACCCCCCCCCCCACATAGTTAACTGGACACGGTTCAAAACTGCCGTACTATCTCCATATTTTATTTTTATGTAGAAATTGTAGTCTGTGGGACTGTGTATTCTCTGCCTTTGTCTTTTCATGCAGCTGAGTTCAGTGTTTTCTGTAATTACAAGCAATTTCCATTAGGATAATAAAATTATTCTGGTTGTCCTTCCTAAAACTCTTTTATGCCGGCATATTCACTTTGAGATCCATTTCAATGCTCATGATTTATTGCTTTGTCATGTCTGATTTCACTGGAGTTATTAAGTCGTTGTTACCGATGCGGTCGAGTCGGTCGATGGCCACAGTCTCGAAGGCTCTCCTCATCATGGGGTACTCCTCCAGGACCTCGTTGAAGTTGTCCACCGAGAGGGAGTAGAGCCGGCAGTAGGTGTCGGCGCGGACGCTGGCCGTGCGTCTGCCGCGGGTCAGCAGGCAGATCTCTGAGAGGAGGGGATGGGACACACGTGTCGTTTAAACCCCACGGCGGCCCCCCATGTCTGGGACCCCCCCCCCCTGCCTTTCAAATACATCTGATTACATGTGAAACTTCCAACCGTTTCCTGGATTATGCCAGACAAAAAATGGGGCTCCTGGCTCCGAACAGTGACATGGCAGCAATCACATGATAAAGGTCACATGATGAACAGGAAGTAGAGGTGGAAATAGCCAAAAATATCCCAAGATTCATTGCATGGACTTTCGAAGGAC
>JAABNY020000032.1:6080769-6094531 GCA_015164015.2 Brevimyrus niger
CTGGTGCCATCTCCTCCCCAGGTAAATGACGCACACACACCCAGTCGTCCGCATGATGTCACAGAACATGTGACTCATCAGGCCAGGACACCTGCATCCATTGGTCCATGGCGCAGTTCTGCTGCTTACATGCCTATTTTAGGTGCTTTCGATGGTGGACGGGGGTCAGCGTGGACACTCTAGTCTGTTTCCGGCTACATAGCCCCTTGTGCAGTGAGTGGTGAAGCACTGTGTGTTCTGACCCCTTTCTGTCATAGCCAGCATTGACTTTTTCAGCAATTTGTGCGACAGTAGCCCTCCTGTGGGATCAGAGCAGATGGGCCAGCCTTTGCTCCACATGTGCATCGATGAGTCTCGGGTGCCCATGGCCCTATTGCTGGGTCACTGGTTGCCCTTCCTTGGACCACTTCGGATAGGTATGGACCACTGCATACTGGGAACACCCAACAAGATCTCCTAATTGGAGGCCCTCTGACCCAGTCATCCGGCCAGCACAATTTTTCCCTTGTCAAAGTTGCTTAAATGCCTACGCTTGCCCATTTTCCTGGTTCCATCACATCAACTTCAAGAATTGGCTAGTCTCTTGCCTAATATATTATGGCACCTGTGGCAGATGGCCTTCTAATAAGACAATCGATATTATTCACATCCCATGTCAGTGGTTTTTAATGTTATGGCTGATCGACGTATATGTGGCTTTCAATAACTGCTTTGTAGCATCACAGTTCTCAAATGAAATCCTATTTGTGCACTGCAATGGACAGAGTAAGTTAAGAAAATGAATAATTTATTCGCAAAATAATAATGTAAATAATTTACGCTAAGGTCAATACAATGCCGATACTGTTTGCATCATTTGATTTGTGTTCTCTGCAGGTATTACTCGATATGAAAAAAGTGCCTGATCTGAAATTCTAAACTTGTTCTGCCCTCCAGTGGAAACAGACAGTATTACTAGTATTGTGGACTACGTGCAATATTGAGCTGCTCGGCAGGCAAGGCGATCGTAATAAAAGGCGCAGATCGTCACCGGAAAAGCTTTCTGAGAAAACCGCCTGGTCACACTGCATATTTCAGCGGTAAAGAGGAAACCGTGGACAGGCTGGAAAAAAGGAAAGTCAAAGATACTGAGAAAAAGCTGCGCCAGAGAGAAACGTTCCCCCAGAGTGATACCCCAATGCCCCTGAAAGTTACCTCTTAAACGCAAACCTGTAAGATACCACATGATGTTATATCATCCCCATCTGTTATCACCCAAATGAGGATGGGTTCCCTGTTGAGTCTGGTTCCTCTCAAGGTTTCTTCCTATTGCCATCTTAGGGAGTTTTTCCTTGCCGCTGTCGCCATCACCCTCGGCTTGCTCAACAGAGACAATTCATTTACCTAATTATTGTCTAGACGCATCTCTCGCACACATACACAATTTATTATTGTACAAAAAACTTTCATTTTTCTAATTATTTTTTTTCGTGAAGCTGTTTGAGACAATAACCATTGTTAAAAGCTCTATATAAATAAAAATGAATTGAATTGAATAAGAGACCGTTTATACACAGGAGCCGATTAAAAGTATGAAGTGACCCAGGGAAACAGCTCACGCGACGTCACACAAGAAGGATATGGAGCTGATTGGTGGCTCACAAAATTCAGAAATGCACAGGGACCCTGTTGCATGGGCTTTTCAATGTGGCAGGGACATGCCAGGGAGCAGGGATGGGATGGGTGGGGGGAACAGGGTTTAGGAGGCTATACTGTCTAAGTAAAATTTGGGGGTGGGTTGGCAGGGGGGTGTCCCTGTGGAACTTTTGTTTGATCATTCTTGAGGAGGCATTATCAATCATTCAGGCAACAAAACGATGAAAAAAAAAAGAACATGGGCTCAGTCCTCAGCCCCTGGGCAAATTTGAGATACCAGTTCATCAAATATAGATGCGATTGGACTACAGGAAAGACGTTTGGAGAAATCCCTTTACAAACTCAAGGAGACCATGCAAATGTTTAAAGTGATACATCTAAGAGTCATACAAATGTTTAGTTCATGCAAAAAGAATACGACTCATGGGGGTGTTTTCCAGCAGCTGCTAGCACTGCCATCTTGTGGTGAGTGATCACAGTACATCCATCCATCCGTCCGTCCATCCAAACAAACACACATTAAAGGCATTTCAAACAGAAAAAACAGAGACAGTACATTCCTCCATGCAGTAGTACAATCAGTGTGTTTATTGAGTTTATTGACTTACAGTTGCCTTTATAATAAGATGGTCTTTTACCAAAACACAAAAGCAGGAGTTTTGATCGTCCTGCGGCGGCCTAGTTTACCCTCTCATGATGTTCTCTATCCAGTCGGTGAAGTTAGATATGATTGTGTACAGACCAGGTTTCTTCAGTGTGCCACATTTTTTCCCCCCATTGGAGGTCACACCTACAGCCACGTTTTGGTAGAGGAGAGGACCACCAGAGTCGCCCTAAAAATGGAAGAGATTATGAGAATGTCAGCGAGGTGCCAGAAACTGCAAACACAGGATCTCGTTCCCCATTAGGCCAGACAGCACAATGCTTGAACGGAATGATCATTTATGGGGTGATAAAGAGGGACCTACATCACAAGTATCCATGCGTTTCTTGGCAGCGCATATCATATTGCTGGTGAACTTGAGGCCATAGTAATCGCCGCGGGAGCACAGGTTTGAGACAATGACTTCGACGTCCACCTCCTGCAGCGTGTCGGGCCTTAAGCCAAGGTTGTTCAAAGATCCCCAGCCAGCCGAGGTGACCACATGGCCAGGCTGTGGCAGCGCCTCACCCGTACGCTGAAATTTTAGGGCGCTGACAGCGTCGTTCATCTCCGCCTTAGACGTCATCTGCAAACACGGAACCCAAGTAAATCTCAAACAATTCTCTGCCCGCTAGAGGAACTTCTTTAGCTAAACTAGCTAAATTCAAACAGCGGCCACTGTGGTTAAGGTAAAGACCCCTGTCTGAATCACCCACCTGTATAAATGGGAAAACCTACTCTCTCCAAATGAATTTATCTGATGAATACATGCCGAGAGTATTTCAATTATAAGATTATTAATAGTTAACAGTGTTACATCATATCAAAATTAATAAATTGATGTGAAAAATACTAAAAGATCTGCCAAAAAATGTGTCATCAAAATATACCTTAGCTTACCTTAACTAAAGCGATATCGCTGTCATAGTTAGCCAGCGAGAAAGCAGCGTGTTTATACACCGTATCAATGCTGAATTCTTGTTTTGACTCTTCAGGTTTTGTAAGAGAATGAGCCCCTAAAACTATCTTCACACCATCAGTCCTATAAAAGAAGAAAAAATATATTATATTGGTCTAAATAACCAAAAACTGTTTAATTAGCTCGTGAGAGTTAACCTTAAACATAAATGTTCAGATCTAAAAATGATTGGTTGGGAGAGAAAACCAATAAGATTGTAGAGGAAGTGGGTCCAGGCAACTGAAGGAGGTGGGACCAAGGCATGTGATTGGTCGTTCTGCCCTCAGAGCATTTTTTTGTGTAAAACTCCCATGAGCGTTTAATTTATTAAAAGCTGAAGAAAAAAGGAAAGTATCTTGCAATCATGTACAGAGTTTATGAAAGTTATTATATACGTTCTATTTTATAATAATAATAATATTAATAATAATAATAATTATTATTGTTGTTGTTGTTGTTCTTGTTAATTCGACTGGGTTAGACACGAATCTGTAAAACTGTCATTAGTGACGCGCTCGGTGCAGCAGGACCGGCGACGCACCCTTGAAGGAAGCAGTGCGCCGCGCTCATGACCCACTGCTCGGCCACCAGGAAGCCGCCGCACTCGTGCTTGCCGTTTCTCTGAATCGATGCCATGTACGGTCGGGAGTGCGGCACTGACTCCTTCCCACCGGTGATGCCTTTACCTTTGTCCAGGGTAAAATTGAGGATAAAAAATGTGAGGGGAAAAAGAAAGGTTAATATTACTTAGAATTAAATAATTTTGAAATAATTAGAGTGTACAATGTTGTTTAGTATGACTGGTATGATAAGGAAAGAAGGAAAATAATTAATAATTATTAATTGCTGTAAAACAATGCAGTGTGCTGTAATTCTACTTCTCAATTACAAATTATTAAAATATCCAAAAAACCGCATTACTCACATATCGATACGGAAGCTAAGAGCACAAGCAGTGCACTCAGTCGAAGCATCTTGATGGTCTAGCTGTTTCTCGGACACAATTGTCATCAGTTGTTTTTGAAAAGGGCTTTTATATAACCCGACAGGAAAGGGTGGATAAAATGCACAAGATACTATCTGGGTAAACAGCCCCAATGGTGCTTCCTGGCCAAAAAGCAGTTGTTTAGCAGTGTGTTAACTGTTCTTTTTTTGTGGCTTATTTACAGTATACAAACTAATGGATACATTACAGATACTTTAAGCTGTGAACAAATTGCACATTTAGCTAAATCGTTTTTTTTATATATATGTGCATGTGCTATATGTTTTTGTATAGTGCTGGACCATTTGATTAATTGGTTGAGCCATCAGAATATTATGTTAGGGAAGTTGTGAAATGCGAGTCCTGTTAAGTTAAAGCGTACCAAATAAGGAAATGAATAGATGGTCAAAGTGGGGCCAGGCTAAATTAACTTAAGGATGATATCAGTTATTTCAATACTGGGTCATTTTGAGGATAAATTCTGATGATAGGAGAAGACTTCTAGGAGACCTGGCACTAGAGATTATGGAATGTAATGATAAGTCTGAGGCAGGGAACACACACCATTCACAACTACACACAATTTGGCAACTCCTATTTACCTTAGTCTGTTTTTGAGCTGTAAGGAGACACTGAAGAACCTGGAAGAAACCTGACAAGGACATAGGGAGAACATGCAAACTCCCAACATGCAGAATCCACGATGTCATTCCCGAAAGAGTGCACCCAACAGGAAATACCTCACAACAGCGGGGGGGGACTGGAAGATAAGGACAGGAGGCTCTTCTGAGTTACCGTGACAGTCAGAATCTCTTGGAGCTAGAGATACAAATCACAATAAACCGGAGAGTGATGTTTTACAGCGGAAGGTACACTTTCCAGCAAAATGCAACAGGCAACGTTGGGCGAGCTACAGCAACAGACTTATCAGAATGAGCAACACGCAGGAGAATTGAAGCCATATTTGTTATATCGACATGATTGAGGGTCTTTTACAGCGGATCGTTGGCCAGGATTATGATAAATGTGCTCTGCAGCCTGAACAGGAAGCATCCATAGTTATAGAGTTCATGCTGGGTCACAGAAAGATGGACATGCATATAATATCTGTGTCTCAGTACAGTAACACCATACCCAGAAGGTGCAAAACACATTGGATTAGACATTGAATATTATGCAGCACAGAGGTAATCTGTACAGTTTCCTGGCCAAAGGATGCCACACCAACTATTACATGATATGTAAAATATAACTCTTGAAAGCATTTTGATTTTACATAGATCTTGCAGTGGTTTTTGGAGAAGACTGTGGGCCTGAAGAAGATAGACTTTATTGTTTTAACAGAAACTCTTTATTGTTTTAGCAGAGTGGAACTTAATGACTTGACATTATAGCGTAGAATAGAATAGAATAGAATAGAATAGAATAGAATAGAATAGAATAGAATAGAATAGAATAGAATAGTGTTAGATTATTAATCACTGGGGAAATTCACAGGTCAGAGAAAACTTGGGGATCACAGTAGAGGGGAAGCCGACTTTACGCACCCTGGGAGCTGGGGGTTTAGGGGTCTTGCTCATGGGCCCATTGACATGTGACTGTTCTGCTGAAACTAAACTCAAACCAGCAACTTTCGTATCACAGGCACAGACCTTGCCAACCACAGCCCCTGTTAGAACAAAGGTTTTTGTTTGTTTTTTTTTTTTGTTGTTTTTTTTAAACGTAGGCTTATATTTTTGCAGAGAAAATGGTGCTCTGGGGATTTTACAATGCCGTCTGCTGATTGTTGTGCTAGATAATTCTGGCCACCACATTGTTGTTTTTAAATAAGCAGCATGCTAAATGATGAGAGGTTTTTCTGATATAGCTTATAATTTAACAAGCGCGATAAAAATTCTGACTTATCTATATGAGTGATGAAACGTTGTCAAGATAAGAAGGAAAGAATCATAAGTGGTGCCCTTGTGTCCCAGCGGTGGAACAGCTGACGTGGAGGCTGGTCCCATTGGCCCTCGCCTGGTTTCCTTCTCCGCGTCAAAATGTCTGAAGTTCACTGGAGTCTCACAAGCATTCAACAACAGAACAGATCGTGACTGTGAGATATACCGGCTTGGAGTGTTATGCAACAGGGAAGTATATAAGTTTATTTATGTATCAGAGTTATAATCTCACTGGGAAGAAGTAAATCAATAATGGGTAGTATCCAAATGCTGCAGTCTTCTGCATTTCCACAAATAAACAAAAATAAATCATTGTTTACATCCTGTAAAATATCTAAACATATAACAGTGACTGAGAAAGTTGTTGTGAAAGGGTACAGTAGTCCTTGTGAAATATTCTTGCACAGTGTGAGCTTCTCACATGGTTGTAAATATTTAGAAAAAGGCTTATTGTTATAGCCATGTGTATTATGTATTATGAATGTTTTATGCAGCTCTCATCTATAATGCCCTATAGATACCTTCATAATGCAGTACAAAGCATCCTAAATTCTTATCCCGACCATTATAATGCATTATGAAGGTATCTATATAGTGAGTTATAGATGAGAGCTTCATTGGAGCTTATGATACATTATAATCAACATCACAATGCCTTATGACTTTCAATAGAAGACACTGTAATGTGATATTAACTGTAATACTGACCATTATAAAGCATTATGCAGGTATCTATAATGCATTATAGATGACAGCTTCAAGTAAAGCGTTGCTATTTCTCCATTAGAAGTTTAAATAATATTATATTTTTGTATCTATAATTATAATTGACCCCTAGATGATGCCCGCAATGCTCCAATCTACAGTAAATTACAATCAAAGAGACTCACATGTGTGTTTTACTCATTCATCCATCTTTCATAACTGCTTATCCAGAACAGGCTGACACAAAGCCTTGGGTTCATCCATAGAAGCAGAGGGCACAAACAAGGCAAGGGCTCTCTGGACAGGATGACAGCACGTAACTTATTCATGTTGAAGTTTGATCAGAGATATTCTTTCCACAAGTTAACTGCACACACTATATGAAACTAATACACAGTACATTGAAGTACACAAGGACAATCAATCAAACGTTAACTACAAAGAAAGTATCACCAAAATAATACAATAAGCACATTTTCAATTGAAGAAGGCAAGACAGCAGATGGTTCTAATTGTGGTGTGTCTGTGCGCCTCATCTGCTCCCATTATACATTTGCCGTGCACATTTTTAAGCGCTTGCGTTCGGTACCTGTCACTGCGCTCTTGTGGTCTTACTAGCTTCTCGACGTCTCAGTCGTCTGGGATTTTGGATCTGCGGTCATCATTCTTGCCTCGCAGACCTGCACTTCTTCACGCTGACAGCCGTGGGAAGACAGAGACGGCTTTCCCGATATCTTCTAATGTGCTGCGTGACGAGTTCCTGAGCACGTTTCTTCTGGCGGTGGGGTCTGCTGTGTCTCACGCGCTTCCCGTGGTCGGGGAACGGTCATGCACACGCGAGAAATATACGGATACATCAGCCAAGTTGTACATCCCATATGAAGCACAGTGAACTAGATTTGAAAAGGGTCTCTGAATAGGTCCCTAATGGACACATTTGACCTTACTAAAGGAAAACATGCTACCAACACTCAGGTAACTCTGATTTTACACTTTAGTACTCCCTTCTCAATCGTTGACCTTCATCATGTCAGATTCTGTCACCGTTTGCTCCTTGTCCAGAGTCATATTATTGAATTTCTTGAGAAGGTGAGGAGATGCGCGTGGACCAGTGCGTTCCTGTAAAAAGCACGGCGAGGAACATAAGTTCTCAAAATGGCTTCATGGATGACCACACAGAAGAGACTCAGGGTGGCATTAAAATTTCCAGAATTATCTCCTATTTTCAATGAACATTGAACCTTTTTTAAACAAAAAAAGAATAATGTGGAGCTGTAACAAACAGACCTGCCCATACTAGTTTAGTATCAAAGAATTTTAAAGATTAATGAAAATGAAACATGGTGAGACTGCAGTGGTGCTAGAAAACATGCAGTTATAATGCAGTTAATTTGCTCTTTTAATCCTCAGTTTTTCATAGCCATAAAAACAGAGTTTACAGGAATGATTTTAGTTTCTTGTGCATTTGTATACACTATTGGTCACGGAGTGTACTGAAATAAACTGAAATAATAGTTGTGAGGTTTCACATGGTACCAGGGTATGGAGTTTCGTATTTCCGAATCACATCCTTGGAGTTTAACAATCAGGGCCAGTGATGGAATGGTCCCTATGGATGACACTGCAGTTGTGACCCACCGGGCTGCCTTCTTTGAGCAGCTGTTTAAGACGGATCCTCTGACTAGGACGTTCCACATCTCAAAAGTCCACCGTTCTTGCGGTTGATCCTACAATTAGCTGTGAAACCATCTCACTGAGATTGCACAGGTGGTGAACCAGCTACGGGGGTAGGGAAGGCGACTGGTAGTGAACTTCTCTAAGCTGGAGGTAAGCCTGTCCTCCTGGTTTGTCAAGCAGTCTGCGGGACGGGCGTCATCCCAGCCAACTGGAAAAAACGAGACTTGTCGTCCCTGTCTGGAAAGGGAAAGATGGCCACCTGGATTGTGGCAGATAACACTGACCCCAGTGCCAGGCAGGGTCCATGCTAGGGTCATCCTCAATCGGATCTGTGATCGTCTGCTTGCCTGTCAGTGACCGGAGAAGTCGGGTTTGACGGCTAAGAATGTTACCAGTGACCTCACCCTGGCACTGAGGATTCTCACGGGTGCAGGTGCAAATATCTGCAGGGATTCTTTGGAGCTTTTGTCGATTTTCGCAAAGCATTTGACTTATTCGAGGTGATCGAACCGCCCTGTGAGACACCCTGAGGTGTTGGTACTGTGAGTGCTGTGCAGAGTGGAGGCAGAACCTCAGTGTTCTTTCCAGTTGACTCTGGGTTTTGCCAAGGGTGTGTGTAGACTAGGTGCATCTATTGGTGAGGGAAGATGAATCAATCTCCACTTTGCTGATGATGCTGTGATCTTTGCGGAGTCAACAGCGACTCTGATCAGGGCTCTCCAGGGCTGAGCGAGGAGCCTGAGTACATGGGTTTGTGAATGTCTTGGATCAAAATCAGGATCCAGGCCTTTAATGACCTTTGGGCATAGCTGTCAGCAGTGTACTGTATCTGCAGAGAGAATGTTGACTCCTTTGAGAGATTCACTTACCTTGGCAGTGACATTCATGTCTCTGGTGACTCCAGTAGTCAAATCGAGGGAGCGTGGGGATTAATGAGGTCACTGGAAAGGGGTGTATGGCGCTCCTGATATCGCTATAAAAGGATGAAGGTCCAAGTCTTTAGAGTGCAGGTTCTTCCTGGCTTGCCGTATGGCTGTGAGACACGGACGCTGTCCTGTGAGCTGAGTCGAAGACTGGACTCCTTTGGTACTGTGTCTCTTCTGAAAATCCTTGGCTGCTTTGACTTTGTGTTGAGCGAGCAGATGCTGAAGGAGTCCCAAATGAGGCATTGCCTGTGGCAGATAGATGGCCCTTCTGGGTGGGACTGAACCACATGTTAGCCTGGGGGGTTGCCAACCAGGATCCTAAGTTGTTCCATCGTGCTGTATCAGGGCATGCTCCCCAGATGTAATGGCGATGGTAATAAACTCAGAGGCATCTAGTGGCTAATAAAGCACAGTACATGAGTTATTTTTTTAAAAAAGAGGATTAGTCTGTTTTTATAGTCCCTGAATGGACTGTAAAACGCAGTTCATACTCTGCGTTTCATATTAAAATGCACAGTGGTTTAACAATCTGTTATCTAAAGATAACATGTTAAATACATAATAAAACTATATAATTGTTTACGTTGATATAGAATGAGCACATTTCCTAGACAGAAATACTCAAAGAGTAATAACAACATGCTTTAAGGCCTCAAATTCTGATTTGCATTGTCATCAAATTGTGATGTGCTTACTGGAAGAAAGCACTAATTAGTAATCATACATTAGAAATACAAATCAAAACTGTATTTAATCATGAAAAAAGGTAGACGAAAAATTACTATTTAAATGTGCACCATATATAAATATTGAGATTATAGTTTAATTTGACAAGTAAAGACATGTAGATTAAATAAATTAGGCAGTTTATTTTTCAAACAAATCTTTTTATATATACAAAGTAGTCATTGTAACTAATAATGATAAAGGCTGTTCTAATTAACAGTCTTTATGACAACAATGGAATATTCATCTGTGAGGTCATTTGTGAGTATTTTGTTTGACTAGATATATTTTATCTGATACATCTATTTACAAGATATATTGTAGTATTTGTAAACATGACATTTCTGCAATAATATTTTGAAAAGCAACAAAGCAACAAAAGGAGATGGAAATGCAACATGAAGCCAAAACAAACCGCTGCACTTTGTTCTAAAAGTATTAAAGCTGTTTCACTGGCATTGTTTTCCGTTTGCATTGTTTCCAGTAGTATTTGGCATTTCGCAGTGACGTCAAACTGCAATGCTTTGTTTGTTTTCATATCCGATACATTTGTCATTTACGGCCACGGCTGGAGCATATGCACTGGCATCCATACAGCTCATGAGGGAGAGCAGTATCAGTGTATAGCCAGTGGCACGCAGACAGGGGTCAGGTGGCTCTCATACTGTTTAAAAAGGTATTAGTGCAGCTAAAATGCCTGATCTCACCAAATGTGTTGCGGCTCTTGGTGCCATATGTGGTTCTAGCATTTTAGAAGCAGCCACCCCCCCCTTGATATTTTCTCACGCTACCGTGTCTCGGGTTTACAGAGAATGGCGTTGTGAGGGATGCACGTTGAGTCAGTGGCTTTCCTGCGGCCAAAAAAAAAGCCTTTTTAATGAGGAAGGTCAGAGGAGAATGACCAGATAATTGTAGCGAACGGGAAGTCCATGGAAGCTGCTCAGTGTACAGTGCCTAAGCCATGTTAGATTACTTCACTGTGATGCATAACTGCCAGAACTAACAGTGCCTGAAAATGCTATCAGTGGCTGAAACAAACATGTGGCGGGATGCCTGTGTACATAAGTGCCAAACCTGTAATCGGTTAGATATAGTGTTAGAGCTACCGTTAGGGCTATATCATGGTTTGAGTTAGGGTTAGATATGTTATACGAAATATATCATCGGTATAGACAGATCGATTCATTGTTGCAAGTGATCTATCATTTGCCCCTAGGTTTGTAGCAAACGCTGATGAATATACTGGTCATACAAGGTGGACAGTGACGTCATATTACATGAAAGGGTCGGCAGGGAAGAAACTGGATCTTCAAAAAGTTCAGTTAGAGGCGCGGTCCCTCATTCCGGCTGTGATGTCCGCAAGGCATGTGGAAATCCGAGCCGTAGTCAAGAAGGCATGGTCTGGTTGACCTCGATATTATCTGTTTAGCGGTAGCCATGAGACTGAATGATCAGGCCTCTGGAGGAGATGTTCGGAGCGATGGGGCCAAGAACTGAACCTTGAGGTACACCAGTGCTTACCTTAAGTGACTTAGACACCTGTGATGCCAAATTGACACGGGGGGGCGAAGGATCTGAAGGTTCACTTTGTTGAGGGCTGTAGATAAGTCCAGATGGATGAGAACCGATGATCTAGCCGGAGCTCTTGCAGATCTCAAGATGTCTACAACCGTCTGGAAGGTGGTTCCGCCGGATTGTACGATGTTTAACTTGAACTGACGAGGATCCATCAGGTAATTCTGTCAAAGTAAGACAGATGATTGATTTAGGATTGAATGTGTGCATGATTGTTCCATGTGTATGAATACCATGCGTCGTGCTGAAGTTAAGCCCACGATGTGTTTTCCCTTATACTAGTGTACATGACCTCCCTATCGCATTTGTAATGTTTTTCCCTGTCAGACCCTTTACTTATGTGCATGTACAGCTTATAATTACTAACAGCCTTGTTGTTTTGAATCTGCCCCTGATGTTTTCTGTATATCTATGAACATACCTCACTACACGAAGAAGTGGTTTCTTGTGAATTCTTTAGCTGTGTAAATGTCTCCCTTAAGTGTGTGTGTTGAGAGACCTAAGAGATCATGTTCCCTGTCAGCCATTAGGGGGGAGCCTTGCTAATTGAGCTCACTGTCCTATCAGTGACAGGGATGAGAATAATGGACAGACAGGAAAAAATACTGAGGAATCAGATAAGAGTAAATTGATGCATATTCTTGGCTGTTTGTTTTTGCCCCCCCACCCACAGCAGCTGTAAACCACTCTGCAAAGGCTCAGATTGTAACGACAGATCACTTATTGGATGCCTTTTTACTTTTTTTTATAAGTGTTAGTTATACTTTAAATGATTGTTCCATTCGAAAATACATGTTTTAAAATTTTGCCATATTGCAATGGAAAAGAAATGTATTTTAGATTTGTTTTTTGAGTTTTAGAGAATAAAAAGGCGATAAATGTAAGGAAATTGTATCAAGGCCACTAAACCATACGGTGTATGTTTATGGGAGTAGCTGCAGGAAACCACAGAACAACACAGGGAGAATGTGCAAACTTTATACACATGGAGACTGGGTAGGGACTTGAACCCAGGTCCCAGAGGTGTGAAGCAACAGGTTAAACCGCCGTGTCACTCCTTGTTCTAGTTAAAGGAAATTCAAGCACAATGGTACCTGTCTTGCACGTTGCACATGCCTGATCAGTAATGAAAACCCAATAGTTTTTTTTCACATGTCTCATTCTCCATAGGACGCCTCTAACTGCCAAAATCTAAATGAAAAGGTGAAGCGAATGTCTGGCAGCCGGCGAAGGAAACGCATGGTGAGTTTCGGTTGCCAGGTTACTCAAATTTCCATCCTCATTATGACAGCCTAGAAATTGAATTACAATTCATTCCATTCATAAATAGCTCAGTGTCCTACTCACAAAATCTGTGCCTGTAAAACAAAATTCTGTTTTTTTTTAGGTTAGAATTGTAATCTGTTCTGGCAGATTAATTTGTAAGGATAAAGTCTTATCTACAGAAGCCATTATAATTACTAGTTACACGCGCATTACATAAAGAGTACTCTTCTGCTGAAATCAAAATAACCTTCTTGGCATTAAATCTCCCAGGCCTGTTTTGCTGGACTCGTACAAACAGTAGAGATTCAAAAAAACAAAGCACTTAATAAAACCAAACATACTGTAGTGTTTGCATGGGTCATTTTATTCATGGAGATAACAGCTCTGTTAAAATGGAAGTTTGGACTTTTGACAACCAGAGATAACAGAGAGGGAAGGCAGCAATTTATACAACACTCACATTTCGGCTATATGCTAATGGAACCGCATGCATTCTACTTTAAAAGCATTACACAGTTACAACACTTATTTACGGTTCCTCTTCAGGACCACAGCCTTTCGTTGCCCAGGTAGCCATTAGTGAGGTGGGGGATCTCACTCAGTCCGCTCTAGTGACTGTCCAGCTTGGGCGGTCACCCCTTCTGACACGTTGGGCAGTGATCCCAAACTGGGTCTTCATTGGGCAGTGATCCCAAACTGGGTCTTCATTGGGCAGTGATCCCAAAC
>JAABNY020000032.1:6099784-6111141 GCA_015164015.2 Brevimyrus niger
TGCGCCGGCCAAAGCAGCGTCGGCGTGCCTCACGAGTGACACGCTCGCCCAGACCCCCGCCGGTCGGCTCATACCCCGACAGAAGCCTCCGTGCCGCGTCTGCAGCTCCTCTCCCTGCAAAGCAGCAGAAATGATCTGAGGCTCCCCGATGCCAACCTGCCTCACTCGCGTGCTTTTGGCTGCGCAGCCTGCGCAGACGCCCCGTCTTTCCAAAAGTTCTACGAAGCTAGACGATTCCATAATACCTCAACGCATGTAACCTAGGCATTCCACCCACAAAAACCATTCACATAAACGACAAATCTGACAGGTTATATATGCGCAATCTACGTGCCTCTAGTAATGACGGACAAATTAAACATAAGGGAGATTTCGTTTTACTATAAGCTTCATACATCCCCAGCCAGTGCGAATTATCTATGCGTTGATGTTCAGAGACACAGGACACACACAGAGATGCAGTTACAAATCTGTATCATAACCTGACACATCATTACACGCCACGATAATATTGCTGATAATAATGTTAATTCCACATCCAGGCCCCAAACACCTCTTCAGATTCAACTTACGCAGAATATTCCATATGTTGCTTTTTACCGCTCGTGTATCACCCAAGGTTTCATTTTCCTGACTGACCAGAATTCAAACCATACACATATGTTACCCATTAACTGTGAAACAAAGGTAAATACACAAATAATTTTTACATTTTATAAACAAAAGATGCACGGGCCACTGCCATTACCACGCCACAATATAAAAGGCGATAGAACTGTGACATTTTATCGCCAATTACTTGCATTTGGATGCTGTTAGTGTTCTATTTACAAGTTTCCTATGAATAGATGTTGCTATAGAGTTGTAATTTACTGTCCTCTGGCAATTTACTACAGCAAGAAGTCATTTGTCTAGTGTTTAAAGCAGACACAAAAAATATCTGTTTTCAGAATGCACTAAATATTTTTAAACCCTTACAGGTGTCAAGATAGGCGATGAGGTAACATCTAAGTACCAAAATACTTCAGAATGATTTCACTGCCTTTGACACTGTCAATGTTTTTGCATGAAAGACAAGCCTTACAATGTACTGTTTTTGTTTTGTTTTTTGGGGTGTTACCGCAATATATCAATGTAATATTCTCCCAAACACCTACCTATGCATTTCACCATCATTTTGCAGTATATTAGTGATATATAATCATTATCTTGGGGGACCTAGTGCGACATCATCGCAGCATAAGAGGCAGGAGACAGAGAGTCCATTGCAGGGAACACACACACACACACAGAATTACACACTACAGGCAGATCACAATGGAAAGCCTAACTGCATATCTTTTTAGCAGTGGGGGGAGGGGCAAGAAGAGATCAGGGTGACACAGGGTGAACATGCAAGCACCTCATTAGGTGCATCCGCAGTTTTATGCTTGCATTCTTTTAAAAGAGGGGAAACATATACGATCGTTTGAGTTTTACGGTAGGTAGAGGAACTGGAAATACGCCCAATTTTAATTACAAATGCCATGGATATTCCCATATTCGTGACATTACATTCTGTTATCTAAGCAGTGGGCACAAGCAGTGAGACACAATTATGTAACTTTGGAGGCTGATTCTGTCATCGGTATGAAGTCCGTGTGCTGATCCATGTACACTACGTAATACAGCAAATGGCAGGGGTACTGAAAATATTTAATCTCGTTATATTACATGCAATATTCACCTAATTATTTGCCAGATTGTCTTTATTCAGGTAGATGTGTAGACTTTTATAAAACAACTGAATTGTTCGAGAAAGGGGTACGGGATTGGAAAGACACAACTCAATACTCCCTTAGGCTGCATATAAACGATAAGCGTTATTCTTTAATGAAACCATTTAAAGTTTTCGTAAAAGAAAACTTTTGAAATATTATAGGTTTATAATCGATAGCAGTTTCCATGTCAAGGCCAAGCGTGGCTTACATGCAGTATACGTGTATTAAGGCCATTAACCATACAGGGATTTCGAATCTAAATGTCCACCCTATAATCTCGCGCATGCATTAATTAGTGGCGTTTTGCGTTTCGGTGAGCATTATGTAATTTATATATTTGTTGCATATTGTTTTGATGATATAGTCCTTACTATATACTGAGACGGCAACAGAATGCAGATTCAGGTTTGTCTGATTCACACGTCGTGAATTTCTCTGGTGTTGGAGAAATCACATTGCATTATCAGTGCCTTTAAGGCCCCGTAAACGTTCGTCAGTATTAGCAAGTAGCGTATTATATACATCATGTTCCAAGCCAGCTAAATGGCTTTCTTATTTGGTCTAAAAAAATTCCGTATTTTAGATGGTACGTCTATTAATATATGAATGCATTGACATTTATATGAAATTATCACAATCAAAATCAAATCACCTTTTTAATATTTATATATTATCTAACTATATCAATATGGTGTGAGCCACTCTTTCTATCGATCTCTAGATGAGCTATCCACGACTTATACGCGTTTTACTTTAGTCCCATGTAGAATCAGAACCAATCAACTGGTTTCAAATGGGGTTTTGGACAGCTGAACTGGTTTGCATCACCTCTCTGAGTACCACTATTAGGTTATTATTAACCTAAGATCTTCTAGTAAGGACTGTAGACTTCTTCGGCTGTCTAAAAATCCATTTGGAACCAGCTGAAATTTATGTTTTAAAAATATACTGGCTTTTTCCACCATGTCTATAAGAGACCAGTTAGCTTTCCCCCAAAGTACTATCTAGACTGAAAACATATTGCTATTGAAATGGTTTCCATTTTTAAGCAAATAAACCAAAATGGATCATAGTATCCATTTGCGCTAAACAACCTGCGCATTGAAAATCATTACCGATGTGGCTCATTCGTAGTGGACAGATGCAACCAAAATAGCAGAATAGCCGGAGTCTAAATGTTGTTCACCTCATAATGCATTTAATGTTGTTTCCAATAGTATGTTCTCCGTTTTGCACACCTTACAATATATATAATTGCAGATACATGAATTGTAAATAACGCATAAGACCAGATGTTGATAAATTAATAATATCTGCAACACACATACATGTAAGACCGAAATTTCACTGTCGCTAGGACGTTAATTTGTCAGATGCACGACATCATACGTAAAACATAACTAAACCTTTTACATCGCTTCCTAAATGCTTATAGCTGTTTAATGCTCGTGCTTGTAACATTATTTTCGGTGGGTTACAGCGCTAAACATAGAATCATTGCCTCTTTTGAAACAGACGCCGTTTGTTCCGGAAAAAAACAAACGGGTAAAACAAACTCAGTTCTTTCTATTACATGCATCGCTGTCAAATTATGGTTCGAACACACAAGACAATGCTATGTTCAATTAACGAGAACTGATAGAAAACTGACCGATGTCTATACGAGGCAGAACATAAACTGAGTGGCAGAAGACTCACCTAATTGTAATTCATGTGGTCCATGCAGGGATATTTAGACAGAAACCAATGGCGCACAATCTTCCTCGAACAGCTTAATTTTGATTTAAAAGCTAGACGTATTTATGAATGAAACCCTATGATTTAAGACACACCCACAGCACGATCTGGACATGACGTAAAGCGCTGTCACCGTGGATCGAGGGCTGAGGAGCCGAGAGGAGACGCGACCCTGTCATTGGCGTAATCTATTCAAAATACACAGAAAATCCTGCTAAGTAATGTATATGTTCTATTTTATTCTATTCCATTCTATTCTATTATATTCTATTCTATTCTATGCGGTCTGGTAAAGTTAGCTAGACTGCGTATTATAAATTTCAAAATTAAATTTCTGCTCAAAATAACCGATAGACAGTTGTATAGGCCGTCGGGGTGCTAATAACTTTAAGTGTCTGCTAAACTAGTTAGATGAGGAACGGCACAGTCATTTAATTGTGACCCAGTGCAAGTGTGTCTTGTGCATAGAATTTACGACACTATTAAAAGAGGAAAGATGTAGAGGAAACTCAACTGAAACCGGAATATAACCCGCAATGATCTGTTTTGGAATTTAACGTGAACTGATCTTGATTACTCACATGGTACATGTTAGCTAAAAAAACATTGAGATAAAAATTCTGCTGGGACTTCATACAAATGTGCGTTTTTACAATGTAATATTTCTTTGCGAATGGCAAAACCCTGGCGTTCTTTTACTTCTCGTTCCATTAGGGAATTATCTGTGTCTTCAAAATTGGCGTAAAAGACATTTTTTTCTGAAAAAAATTCTTAATCTGTACGGGATACAGTTGTTAATTGATGCTGTTATATCACACGCCAAACGGCATAGGCCTATATATTACAAGATTATGTTCGAAAAAAAGATAAGAATGTTATTTCAGTTCGAAAAGTCCAATACTAATTAAATAATAATGTGGTGAGTAAAGATGAAATGTTAGATTTAACAGTCTATCACATTCCATTCTATAAAAATGTTTTGGTCATTTGATCAATTAATGATTTTTAAAGTTTTGCCAAATTGCTCATCAACTACCTTTTTTTTTTAAAACATTCTCCTAGCGCCACCTTCTGGAAGTATATTTGCCTATTTTCTAAATAATTATATGGGCTACTTGAGGTAAGAACTCAAAGCCAAGAAAATTATTTATATTAATAACAATTGACAATAAATTGGCTATACCATCAGCATTATTTAGAATAAGAACAGAAGAGTGCATTCCAGATGGAATTTATATACTACATAGATTCATTTAAACCTATCACTCCATTTATATTTAGAGTAGAATGACTTTTCCTTTTTATCAGACATGAAGCACATCTATTATACTAACTGTGTAGTAGAAATACAGCATTATAGAAATGTTTTTATTACACTACAACCCCCAGAATACATCTGCTACGTAGACAACTACATGTTCCGTGATGCTTTGGGATCTGAGTAGGGCTTCCGGGTTGGTTGCGCGTATCCTTGGGATGACGATTTGTATTGTGGGGCTTTCGGGGTTTCCATTCGTTCAAATGCGCTTCGCTAAGTAGTCTGGTGTTAAGGGCCTAGGTGTCCTTCGCTTTTACTCCGTCAACGTCAGGGACTGAAAATCCTCTATGTTTGGGCCACGAATTACCTCGAAACCTACAACGACGTTAAGAAATCTACATTTAAATACTGAACAACTATTTGTTGTTAATATTTCATGCTTTACGACAAGGTTTTTTGCCTAGACCTTAAGAAGACAGCGGGCAGTAATACTGTGCGGTTTTATTGGTTAAAACTACCCTCGAGTTTTAAGGTGCCATCCTACAAGTTTCCATTGCATCGAGAAAAAAAATGACGTTTAATCAAATAATTGTATAGTGCCCGTATTTTATAGAGTGGATTTTCAGAAGGCTTTAAGTATTGCTTTCCAGTCTGGAAACTACATTTTAAGATTTAAATCCTGCTTAATGCTCTATAACTAAACGGAAACTCCTTATTTTGTCCAGAAAGAAAGTGGCGCAAGATGTCTGGCTCTGAAATTCTGCTGAAGCTGTCATACTCTGGACTAGTACTGCTAAAAGGGCACTTGTGGTATGACGTGTAACTCCTAACTATTAATTTAACTTAAAATAATGAGGTTTTTCCTCTGGATTAGAGGTCGTTAGTAGGCTAAATAGAGCTGGAAAGCGTACACGTGGTGCAGTGAAGGTCCAGCGATGAAAATCAGTTCATGCTGATTTAAGGAATAAAACTGGAACAATGTATAAAACCATCATTTAAAGTGAGATTTTGACGCACACTTTCGTGGTTATTTATATTTAATTCCTGATTTTTTTATTATTATTTTTCACTAAATGTAATGTTGGTACCATTATATAAGATAGTTTTTACCTATGTTTAATGTAATTATTCCTAGTCTATATTAAATACCTCAAGGCGACAGTGGAAAAGTCTGAAATTAAAAATGAATTAAATTGGACGTAATGGGAAGCCGTACTCACGCTTTGGGCAATTTTGAGATGTGGAGTTGCCTAATTACGTGTGGACTGCTGGAGGACACCCAGCAATGAGGAGAATGTAACTTAAGTGCTTGGAAGATGGGTGGTTGGATAACTGAAGGGGGATTTGTCTAGTTGCAGATATAACCTTTTCACTAATGTGTATGAAAAAAGGAATACCTTGCTATTTAGATGAATTGCACAGTACTGGGCGTGTGTGCGGAGGGGGGTGCGTTCAGCATACTTTTTCGCAAACTTGTGTGACCGACAAAGACACAACATTTGTTTGTAGATTCCTCGCAGTTACGTCACTTGTACGCGGATACATTGTTCAGGTGGGAACATATCGTACAGGTCGGTCCAGCCATTAACATTTGTGTTCCCCAATCAGGTGGTCACACGTTGCAGCAAAATTGCAAGGATGTTTACTTTGCATTATGCGTATATGGCCTTGGGTATTTCTTTTAGCTTGTTTACGATAGAACCTGAACATCAGCTTCTTACATCATCATTATGTATGTTAAGAGAATTACATTGTTTTTTATTTTTGATTTTTGTTAAGTTTTTTTTTTTTTGTTTTTGTGGTGTCAGGTTATAGCGGTACCATATTTTCTGTAAATCCGAACTGATGTGAACAGTACGTATTGTTTTACACATCGGACACGTGGAACGTCATGCTCTGCTGATTAGGTCAGTGCCTCTCTATTTACCCTCTTTTTGAATGGACCGGAATTTTGGGTCAGTGTTACTGGTGTCACGCTGATTCATTTATTTATTTTGCTATACTGAGTAATTGCTCGTTCGTTGCGTATCAGAGCTGTTAGACGAAATGTGCTTTAGCAGTAAAAGCGGTTTTATATTTTTGAGTCAGTACTTTTCCGCCTCGTCGGCGGAGCAGGTGTGAGGGTGACGGGCGCCTTCGGTCTCCTGCCAGTTCAGGTTCCCGGGCTGCAGCGCTTGCGGGCTGGTGTGGGCGTCGCCCGGAGTGACATGGGGGGGGCCTTGCGGCAGCTGGGTGTGATCCCGGTATTTAACAGAACCCTCCCACAGTGCCAGTTCGCCCTTCACGCCCTGAAGTACGACTCCCCTGCTGTGGGTCCCGGTTCACGTAGCCCGGGTCCCTGACCTACGCGTATCAAGCCTGGATTCATGTAAAATTATTAGGGGAAGTGAAATGTTAACCCAATTATCCCCCTTAGATTTAACCCAGATTGTACCATGGTAATTACAATGGCACAAAAGCCCTTTTTTCTGTACAGCGGAAATGTTTCGTGGGAAGTTTTATTTATCAGGAATGTGCTAGTTTTCATGTTCTGTGGACTAGTCGCTTCTACGTTGGGATTCCATTGCATCTTGTTCATACACGTCCTTCAGAAGAAGGTGGAACCTGAAAGTTGCCTGCTAGTGTTCACGTAGGCTGAAGCACTCTGCGACTCGCACGGTCAATCACCATCACGCTCGCGAGCTGGCCGCTTTTAACGGGCGCCACTTCAGTCGCGGTTGACCCCCGGCCGGCTACGTCGGGCGGCTCCCTGGGACGGGACGCCGGGCGGGCAGAGGGCGTCACGCGCTCCCGCCCGTCACTGGGGCGCCGTGTGATCAGCATGCTGCAGGGCTGCCCTTACGGACCAGACCGGCCTTACGCGGTTAGGGGTTTCTCAGCGCTCTGGCGTCAGAGGAGAATGGGATGACTGACGAGGCAAATTGGCGTCACCGGTGGCTCACCGCCTGTGTTCCCTTCAGCGGGCCGGACTCCCCTATCATGTCAACCGTGGCATCCGGCCAACATGAGCCTCTGAAAACGGGACGGCTTCCTCTTACAGTAACAATGGTGAGAAGCTCTTCCTGTTAATTAGGAGGAAAGGTCAGCCAACGCTCAATTACAGCGATGTGTCAGGTCCCCACTGGGAGACCTTTAACTCCCACCAATGCGTTGGCATTTACTCTTCATTATCGGCAATATAACAAATGTATTTAAAATAAAGGACTGAAAAATGGCTTTTGCTTGGATCCGCCACGGGCAGCTCGGCTCCCGGATCAATTTCCGCTCTCCGGTCGGCGTTCTCCTCCACGGATTATCCGGAAGCCCTCGGATCCGGAGGCGAGGCCAGCCGAGACGTGTCAGCCGTGCGGGCTGTGCTCTGGCTCTTCTGTTGTCCTGCTGTGTGGGCTGCTAAGGATAGCCTGCAGAGGGCCTCGTCCCCTCCCTCCGCAGGGGGCCTCGGACCACAGTGACAGTCCCGCCGCTACGCTTCAGAGTCTCGGGCCTGACCCGCACTGACATGGGCAGGGGGTGGGTCACTGTCAGAGCTGCTTGCTGGCTTTCCAGATTTGGTTCTAACCAGCCAAACCTGCAGGGGCGCGAAGGCGGGGGAGGGGGGAGTTAGGACAAATCCTAAGGCCCCCCGAGTGACAGGGGCACTATATAATTTGGAACATAATTAGACTGGTCTGGACTGGGGGGCCCAATATGATACATCTTCCTGGGTCCCAGAACCTGTAGCAGCACCCCTGTGTACAAGGATCAGCATCACTGAAGTCCGGACCAATGCCCCAAGTCAGACTGATAAGTAAAATATATTATTACTTTGCAAAATACAGCCATTACCCAGGTTATGAATGAGATTGTTCCTTAAATCTAAGTCAAATTTGTAGGTAAATCAGAAAATAATACTGCAGTATGTACTCATACAGTAATTAAATTAATTTAAATTAAATTATATGAATAATAAAAGTACATATAGTACTGTACTGTATCTCAAGCTGACGACCTGCAGAAGCCATGCAGTGTTTTCACAAGCATCATAAAGCAGTGAATGCGTTCGTTACTACAAACTATTGTAATTCAACCTAAAAAAATGTATGTATCGGTCTTTATGGCTGTCCATTCCTAAGTTAACTCGAGGATACAAAATTATCTGTCTGGAAAATCGGCCTGGTCTGTTGGTTGTATGGAATCTGACTACGTCTGTCATACTGGCTCTGTCTGCATCGCTGATGAACAGCCAGCATGAGATTAAGCCTCACGTCTGCACCGGCAAGGTTATTTTAACGCAGGGTAAACCAATTTGATTGCGTATTTGAACTGACAGTGAAGCGTTTGCTGCGATAGGGGATGTTTGGTAACTAAATAGAGGACTGTCATGTGAAACCATGGTCTTGCCTTGACATTTACTTGGCTATTTGTTTAAAATTTAGTAATTTTATTACTGTAGACTTCAGCGAGGGATTTCCTTGCTGTAATTGTCCGCAGTACCGGCTTCTGACAGAAGGTGTCAGTAATGGGCACCTCATAGCCCCTTTAAACCAGTAGCGATTGGAGGATCTTGATATTTTTTTCCAATTAAAAACGGCCTTAAGTGACATTTAATTAAATTTATTTTGTAAATGATTATTTTTGAGGTAATCCAGTGGGGTCAGAAGGTTATTAATTGCCTTGTCAGCGTTTAACTCCACGCTCAAGGTGTTGCTGTTTTTGTCCTTTCTAATTGGGGTTGCCGGAAAGTCACCTGCTGAAGGGAAAAGACGTTCCGCCCTTGTGGATTTCCGACACCGTGCCGAGGCTCCGCCTTGGCGCGGATCTCACGTCTTTCTGTGACAGCGCCAGGAAAAATGCCTATTGATAGGGAGGCCAGGGGGGAAAACACAGGGCTTGTGTAACTATAGGTTATATCTGACATGACGTTAAAAGGCTGTAATCGTGTCCTGGTGTGAGGTTTGCGAGACTTGGCGGCCTTTACGTGTGCTCGCCCCACCAGTAAAATTAAGTTGGCTACTCATCTGGAATCATATTCGCTGATTAAAAAAATTTTTAAAAAACACTCACACAATGAGCTGTTTGGCGTGACCTGTTTTTTTTTATAAATCAGACAGTTTGCTATTGTTTTGGGTTTTTTTTCCCATTGAAATTAACGATGGCTGTCATCTTCTCCCCATGGATAGGGAATGTGCGCTGTTTTGCGGTCCGCTTCGTTAAAACATTAAAGCCAGTAATTGCGGGGCACTGGGAGCTTCCCTGAGGGGAAGAAAATTTTAAGCGCAGTGTGGTGGTTTTCTTGCCAAGGGTTGTACTGACTTTTTCCAAAGGCTGTCCACCAGAATGGAAAAAAAAAAAAAATCTTTCTGAAAGTAGCAAAAAAAAAGAAAAAGAAGTGTTTTATGTGCATGGCAAGTTTTTATGCATAGAACAGAATGCATGTGATTCACAATTGCGGGAGCAGGTTTTTTCCATTAACGACATGGGATATTTTTAAAGGCACCCACATCCTCCTCTCTTCCTCGTATCTCCCAACCCTTTTAACTACGAGCCCTGTGCTGGCCAGACAGATATGTTGCCTCTAGGCCTAAAACCAGAATGGCTCAAAGCCAGACGGCGGAGTGACAGTCGGGCTGCTCCTTCGCGCTTCACCCTCCTGCGCGCAGCACCACGATCTTGGGCTTCCCAGGAAAGGAGGACACTTTTCATGTTACCTGTCATGCAGGAGGCTGAAACGGAACTTTATTTTTTTTTTTTCAATCCCCTCCCATGGAACCATGATATTCTCCATCTAATAGCGTTCGGTCCTTATCTTTGCTGTTTTAAATCTGCACGCGGTTCAGCCTTAATTTGGAGATCAGTGCGCATTGCACCCACTTTGCCTCTCCATCTATAGGAAGAAAAATCGCGCGCATAAGGATGAAGTAGGAAATTGCCCATCTGATGGATCTGCTGGCCCATGGCCGCGTCAGCCTCCGCAGTGCTACCCCGCCACTGCTCCCTGCGGCGGTTCCTATTCCTGCCGGATGCCTGGGATTTATTTCTGATTGTCGACTGCCCCTTCCGCTGCTGAAGGCACTTACATCCTCCATCGGGGTCATCGCTCTTCCCCCTGCCTGACACCCTTGTGCTGCTGCGCCCAGCAGTCATCACGACACCCCGACTGGAGTGCATGGGCTAAGCTAATCGACGGTGTTTCCTCCAAGACTGCTACGATGAACATGGAATTACTATTAAAAACGAAGTCAGGAAAATAATTCTCATCGTTCTCCGGTTCATACTGTCCTGTTGAGCGGCTGAGCAGATCTGCCAGACAGATCTGACCGGACCTCTCTTTCCAAAGCCGCAGACTCCAGCTTGTTTTGGGGAATCCCCAGATGTTCCCATATTGGAAAATGTACTACCTCCAGCATGTCCTGGGTCTGCCCCAGGCCTCCGCCCAGTGGGACATGCCCAGAGATGCTTCCCCAGGAGCCGACCAGGTGGCACCCTAATAAGGTGTCCAGATCTCCTCGGCTGGTTCCTCTTAATCTAAGTAAGAAGAAGCTCTATTTCCATGTTCCTCCGGATCTCTGAACTCCTCACCCCGTTTGCGGAGGGTGAACCTGAGGCCCTGCGGGGAAAACCTG
>JAABNY020000032.1:6115546-6131718 GCA_015164015.2 Brevimyrus niger
CTTTCGAGCCCGGACGGGGCCTCCGCCTGCGCCCCTCCCGCCCCCCCCCCCCGCCCTCAACGGGCAACCGCTGCCCCCCCCCCCCCCGACTACACAGCAGTGCCAAGAAACACCTGGTTGTGGGTAGATAACAGCAGACTGCGGGTGAGGATTTAGCTATCAGGAAGGGAGATACAGAGGACCACCGAAAGGTGACTTCCGCCTCAAAGCCTCCTCCCATTCTGCAGTTCTAAAGTAGCCATAGGAGCTGCAATTGTACAAACACTGGATAGAGTATTTTGCAGTTGTGCCACATACGTTTAAAAGGTGACTGATTGCGATTAAGAATTGACTTCATGTGAACATCAGAGAGAGAGTTTGACGGAAAACCCGTGAAATCCGTTGGAAAATGACTTTAGCGACACACTGAAGCTACGAGCGGAGTTTCTAGAACCTTCCTCGGCTGGCCAGCAGAGATGCGGTGCACGGCCGACTGAACAGAGCTGATTGCTGTCAGCCCTCAGCAAAGGATAGACGGCTTATGGTGCCTTCTTATCAGTGTGAGAGAATAATGCTGGGAGGGGGGGGGGGTCGGGGAGCGGTAGGAGAGACGGCAGCGGTTGATGACGTCTCCACTGGGGAGGGACGGCTATTTTAAGCGCCTGATAGGGGGCAGGCTACTGCAGTCTCTCCCTTCCTGACGTCACAGATGAAATCACTGTGTCTGGTGGCCTTGGACGGCCGGGTCATGTGACTCCTGATGATGATCTATATAAATGATTAGATTAGAGGATCAGAGACACAGAAATGTCAGTCTGCCCTCCCCACACAGCTCTTAGATATGCAGGGAGAATGACTGTTAGGCTGGAACAGCAAATGATGCTAATAAACAAGAATACTGGAAATAAGACCGGGGTCTGTCTGTCATTGACTTGGTGATACACATGTTTTTAAATCAGTTTAGATTACAAATGGCAAGCTTTGACAAATGTTAATTTTCCCTTGTGTGTTCTGTATATTTTCCTCTGTCAAAAATGTCCCCTTTCTGATCATATTTCTCTGACTCCAATAAGCTACTGTTATCACACAAATTTAAAAATGTCTTTTTTTGCTTTACTGCTTTTTGGTCCTTGAATCCCTAACATTCCTCGAGTCAAGTAGCTAATACTCAACAAACTAACACTATGTATGTAACACCAACAACACCGCTGACCCATTTTTAATATGGTGTTTATTAGGCTAACTAACAGAGGCATTTAGGCACTTAAGCTTGGTGCGTACAGCCACCATATAAGGCAACAATGACCATATTTGGGTTAGCAGGCTCTTAAGTAGGCAAGGACAGGATTACATTTTAGATAGAGTGCTGAATTTACTGTGAAATATTTACTGTAGTATCATGTGCTTATTGTTTAATTATATTTGTCACAACATTTCCCCTGAGAATCAAAAACATACTAGTTGTGGTATTGAAAGTAGCGTAACGTGGATTATGTAGTAGTCATTGGGTTTGGCGGCTGTGGCAGACGTGGTTTAACTACCCTGCACCTTGCGTCTGAGACTTCAACTTGTACACACACTGGTCCATAGGGTGGTCTCATGGTACCTGATCATCCATTGTCCCCCAACACCTATTGTCTGTTATGGTGTTATGCGTTCCTTTTGGCGTCACAGGGAAATACGTCCCTGTACCCCTGATGGCATTTCTGAAAATACCTATTACAAGTCTTTTGATTTTATTTTATTTTGCTCCATGTCCGCTTATATTATTAATTAATGATTATATATAAATTGTATTTTATAAGACTATTGACTTCATTAATTGTCTAAACCTAACGGTCTGTTGTGCTGAACTGGATAAAGTGATTCTTATTCTAATATGCGATTTATTTACTCACTCTTCAGATCCAGAACGAGGGATTTGGGTGTCAGGTTGTGGTTGAGTGCTCCTAATTCGTCTTTTGTCCATCATATCAGACCGTTTTGTTATCCTGTCAGATTCAGACATAACGTTTTGTCATATAGAAGCGCCTTGTGGTGGGTTGAAGAGTCACCTGTCGGCTCTCGATTCCCACAATCCCATGCTGCTGAAGGAATGCCGCGGGGTCTCGGCTTATTGATTTACCACAAATGAATACACAGCAACCACATTGGTGCACTGACTCAAATTACTTGTTTGCGCACACGTGGAAAAGGGTAACTGACTTTGACTGGAATGCTGGACAGGCGCACACAGAACATCTTAAGCTGTCACCATGTAATATGGTGCAGATGCTCGTTTTTCCTTCATTATAACTTATGTGCATTCTTTTGTAATTACATTAACATTTTTTTTCATGCATCTCCTCCTAATCTCCTTTCTGATAATCGGGTTTTATCTACGATTCACTAGCACATGCTTGTCCAGCATTGATATGGTCAAAGATTAATACCTTGATGGAAGGGTGTGAAAATACATGAATCTCTGCCGAGTCAACTTCCATTTGCAAAGAGCGGGGAACGGATTCCCAGTGAATAGAACAGCAATGTACACATTTAAACAAGCAGAAGCCTATTACATATATAAACCCAAATCCAATTAGCGCTTTTGATAATTCTAAGGACGTGCAAAAGTATAAGTTTAGGTGACATCCTGGGTGGTGCAACATTTCGTGCTTGTGTTTCTCCAGATCAAAATAATCCAATAATAATAGGAACGTATGACCTTTTAAGGGTAAAATAGTTCAACATATGACTACTATGATTACTTAAGACCTTTAAACTGACTATTTTCCACACCTATGAAAACTTATGAATTTCTCACGAATGCTTAAGACAACTCGGAAGTAATTCAGATCGTTTTCTTTAATTTGTATGTCTTCCTAAATATTCTCTCGCACTGCGCCGGAGCGAGACTGTCAAGGCGCAAAAAGTAATACAATCTTTGGTGACCCAAATACAAACGCACTGCTTGACGCAAGAGCCGGGATATTATTTCATGCGTTTCCATCTCCAAATAAAGGGTACATCATGCTTATGTGAGGGGCTCATTACGTAATTGACTTGGCTCCATCTCTGTGCTGTGCCACCGATAACCAGTAACTTCATCCCAGGTTAACTAGAACAGCACGATGGGAAGAATAATTTCAACAAATCGATGTAAGGATTTGTGGCATGAAAACGTTAATGGTAGTGCGCAAAAGAATGAAAAGGGTTAAACAAACACACAAAACGTTAATAAAAGAACCGCAAACAAATGTGCAAACAGTGCCCAGTTTAATCATGCGGTAAATTATTTTATATATATATACGTATTGCGCAGTATCTATGCAGTATTTCACTCTTGCTCTTTAGCCCCTTCTTTGTCGTCACAACAAGGTTGAACTCTGACAAGGTCGTGCCTCTTTCGTTTATTCTGGTAAGGTCGCTCCAGTGTATTGCAAAATTATCTTTTTATAGCAATCCAAATTGCGCTCGAATATAAACAAGCTCAGTCGTCTATAAATAGACACATCCAGCCTGAAGTCAAGCGTCAATCTAATAGCAGTTTCTATTCATAACATGATTTAATAAAACAAAAAAACTAGGAGTCAGCCCTTTGTTTGCGCGTACAATCCAAGAAGCCACTCGGTGTTGAGAAACAACCATACGCAGGGAGGATTTTTGCGACCTTAAATCACAAGCTGACATTGCAATAATGAAACTCTCCACCCCTATGGAAGTGCGGTAAGGTACCACACCTCCGACGCGGCGCTGGGAGCGCGAGCGACGCCGTGACGCATAACTTCACTCTTAAACTCCTGCCGCAGCCGAATGGTCACACAGAACGGGCAAATCGTCACTTTCTCAATACAGCCGGCAGTCAAAGTTCACTTTTTATTTTAACTCGTGTTCAGCGTGTGTGGATTTAATGCTTTTTCTGAATCAGATTTCTTCACAAGGTTTGATACATACATCCTAAACCTGGGAAAACTTAATAAAAACGTTTTTCCAAGGAGCGTGAAATTTCTCGCTGCAGTAATTGGTAAGTGGCTTTTAATCTGTTCTGCACAATGAAACAGTGATCACGATCAAAACATTATTTAAATAACGAGTCACTCTTTAGAAGACAATCAAAAGTCAGGTGTTACAAAGAAAATCTTAAAATATAATTTGGATGGAACTTCTTAAAGTTTACCTAACAAGTTAGCCTGCGTGCGAAAACCGAACAGAAAAATCACAGCGTAGCCTATTTAATGGACCTACATAGTGAAGTTCTGTGTCGTCCACCAGTTAGCCTAACATCTGTCACCATTCACGTAACTTCCTAGCGAGTCAAGGCTTAGTGTAACTATTTTAAAAGGATGTTAGTTAAACTGGGAGCATACTCTTAAATAGCCATACATGCCTTTCAACTGAACATACTGTGCCATCATTTTTTCCTTTAGTTGTCCTTTTGGTTGCGATCATTATCAACAAATGACGTCATAAGTACTTTGCAAACGTTTATAGACCATATGGGTGAAACTTCACTTGGAGCTATGTCGGAAAGGTTTCCTGATGGATAATTTGTGTGTATCACGATTTAAATTTCCCTGCCATGAGAGCCAGAGAGAGCAAGGCTTACTGGTTGGAAACCGGTGTTTCCAGCGGTACTGTGAATGGTGTTTGTTGGTGGACGCTTGGCTCGGGGAGCCACATTGGGGCCAGTCTTTGAGTCATTTGTGCCTTTGTCAAAATGATTGGGTTAATGGATGACACGGTTTCAGTGGCTTCTTTTACGGCCTTGGGAGTGTAGCTGGAAAATGCCCGGGTGACCGAGTTATAACCTACTTTACTCGCAGTGTTCTAATAAATGGGCACAGTGTCGCGTTTATTGTTAATGATGCCTTGCGTAATCGTGTCCTGTCTGCCGAGGACATCAGATGATTCATACGATAAGCTGTTGGCTATTAAAAGGTTCGCGTTCTTTTCTTCACTTGAACGTCTGGCGTTGCTGTTGCTTATCTAGGCTCTGCAATGTCATTGTGATTGTTTGATAATAACTCCATCGGATCCGGAACATAGGCCTGTGCTACTCGGCCAGAATATATGTAAACGTCCTCAACTATTATTCTATACAGGCATATGTACAGCTGTGTTTTACATATAACGTCGTTATGAAGTTTTCTCGAACAAAGGCCTTTAATACGAGTTTAGGAGTAGTCTAAGGCGCAATGACGTATAGGCTTAGCCTATATATGCATTTTATGTTGTATTCAGTGATTACTGAATTAGGTATCACAATTTTTAAAATATTGACTGTAGTTGTAAAATTACTTATTTTCAGTTTTTAACTGAAATTACAAATCTACGCATCCTTCGTCGAATACCGCTGCATTGTGAAAATATGCACGGTAAGAAACATTCGGGTAATCGACTACGTGATTGCGATAGATATCTTACTGTCGCACATTAATAACAAAAGAGACTAACGAACATTTTGGTCCTGCGGAATGCATGCTCGTGCCTTGCGTATTACTGCCACTTGTTGGCGACAGAGACTGTTTTGCGCAATTGTTGATTCCCTGTCCTGTTAGTAGATAATCCGTCCAAGTACACTTTGTATTGAAGTTTCTTTGTTTCTTATTTTAGAAGCCGATGTGCTTGGATATTGCGGGAAAAGGTGCAATTTACTGGCGCTTTGTTTTCTTGGCGACTTATCAGTCTTAGGAAATAGTTGTTCTGGAAGAGATAAAACTTAAAGTACATTTGAATAAAGTGACACATGGCTTTAAGAGCTGCAACTTCTTAGCTTCGGAACTCTTACAGTACGTCGCTAAGCAAGTCTGTCTGTGTGTTTTGCCGTAGTTTTACTGCATCCGCGCTTTCCCCTTACACGCAATTGACAAGATAAGAATCTCCCATCCTTTGTGTTTTCGATGCTTTTGAATAAAGCCTTTGTACTATTTGAGGTAGTGGAGCACGACTAGACGACATACACTGACAGACGAAACACAAAACAGAACTCTTTCGAGCGTTGTATAAATAACCCGTGTTTTAATCGAGCAGCAGTAACGTGATTCGCGGCCAGCGGTGCCATTTAAAATGTTAGCAATCCAAGAATAAAAAAATCAGTGGATGTTTGCGTCAGCATGCGAAAAGAGGAATGCCGGACACCTTGTTCTGTTCAGTAATGTCTAAAGATCGGTTTAAGAAGTAGATCTTCTACCTAACAAACTACGGCTACCACATACACCATTACATTTATTAGTCCAAGGCTTCTTCACCACAGAGCTGTCCTTGCCTTCCCGGAGTTGTCACTGTTCATTAAAAGGCAAATATAGAAGCTCCAGGCGTCCCCGACCAATTTGGTTTTGTTAAGCCCAATAATTATAACTACTAATCTACATTTAATGTTTCATATACAAATATTATTGTACTCGTACGTCTTATTTGTGCTTGCATTAACGTAATTTTGCGTTGGAAAACGGAAAGATTATTTTTTTGTAGATGATCTATGCGATACTAATTATGAATGACCTGGAATTGTAGGAATGGGCAGGAAGTATCGTATTCTTTGGCGTGGTGAGCCTGTCCTTCTTTTGTGTGATTGGTTCTCTTTGACAAAGATAGTGTGGGAGAAAGAAAGTGGGCAGAGCTTTTTCTCCACGTGGGTGTACTGGATGAGCTGCCGATTGGTCAGTGGTTACGATCGTTGCTCAATTGTGAGTAGTGATAGGTTGGAATGGGAAAGGAGGGCGGGCACCTTATGCCACTCTGAGTGATACTTTGTAACATTCTTTATTGTTGGTTTTTGCATTGGAGGTGCTTTGAGCATGGGTACGCGACTGGAGAGTTATTCAGCTCTAAATCTATGAGGCTTTGGCAGTCTAGTACTGATCTCTCGCTACTACGAAAGCTGACATCTCCGGGCATTGGAAATAATTGTAAAATATATACGGTTTACGATTGCTACGGATTTTTGCTTTTGTGGAATTGGCTTGCTGCAAGACGAACATTTTTTTGAAGGAAATCTGTTTGTAAAAGCCTTCATGTTTAACTCCGGCATCGAGCCGTCTCTGTAGCATTTTCAAATCTGGGAGTGGATCATATACATCGCTTTGCAGAGCTAGAAAGCGAAGATTTTTGCATTTGCTTCAACGAATGATACGTGCTAAACCAATGCGTACTCGTATTCCGGGAATACTTCGTAACTGACAAGAGGAAGAAAGAGACGTCGTTATAATTGGCTTCACAGAAAACGCAGATACACAGCACGGTCCGTAAAGTCGGGACATAGCAAGCGAAAGTGACTGAGATATTTTAAACACTTCGTCCTTTTCCCGATCTATTAGAGCGGTTAATATTTCAGTCATTTGGCTTCGAACCTGGTACACTAGCATTGTCCTTCCCCCATTCAACACAGGCTATCGAATGGACCAACATCCCACCGCCCGGAGCTGCACTAGTCGCGGAGCTCCGTCCTGCGAGGCCGTCCCAAGCGAGCCCTCCATGAATTTGTACATCCACTCCACCACCGGCACACGCTTTGAGCTCTCCCTTCCACTCGAAGAGACGGTGGAAGGACTGAAGAGGAGGCTTTCTCAAAGACTCAAAGTACCAAAAGAGAGACTTACTCTGCTGCACAAGGAAACGTGAGTGATCATCCACGGTATTGCTCCTACATGTACTTCTCGTAAAACAGTGTACATATCATACTGGGTTCCTGTATCGTTTGCACTAATCGTTTGTTGCTATATTGGTCATCTGTGCATCAAAGGTCAGTGGATCTAGCGCAGTCACCCCACGCTTCGGTCACCCGGCCATTGGCTGTGCATATAGTTTCGTTTTAAGTAGCCCAGCGTACACACAGATTTTAGGGAAGGGAAGCGTTAAAAATATAAGCATTGAAGTGAACTGGTATGGATTTTGCCTCTAGTGTTCTCTGGACGTTGACCCCCCTCCCCCCCAAAGGGTTTAGTGGAAAATCTCCAATAAACCGGATGATCATATCGAGGCGTCTGTATTAGTTAGATCACGTATAGCTCGGAGTAAATATTTTGATAAGGACTCATGGTGGTTGTCGGGTGGTGTATAGACAGTGTCGGGTATTTTACAGCAGAGTACACGGGTGTTCACTTTCATTCCAGATTACTGAATAGTGGCTCGGTGGTAGGGGGTTAAGCGGGGGTGAGGCAGCGACGCCGGTAGTGTCTGCTAACCTCGGGACCGCTTCAGCCACCCGACCGATTTCACGCAGGTTTAAAAATCTTTAATTTGACGAGTGAAAAACCTATATCTGTATCTGTGGATTTTGCATACCCTGCATTTGCTTACGATTCCTTCCATTTCTCGCGTACATCGCTAAACAAAAATTACTAGTACGCTTCTTTCCTTGCTCATTGTATCACATTAGCTAATTCCATTAACCCAATATCGCTTAATTTACAAGATGCTCTTCTCGCCGTCTTTGAGTACCTACAGTACTTTTGAGATATTAATAAAATGCTGCTCTTATCAAGAAGCTTCACTTAATTCAGTTTTTTTTTCTTTTATTGCGGAGATACTAGGACGATTTGTAAGTGGTTTCAGTGATGTTTACCAACCGTTAAAACTATTTTGATCCTGATACATTTTGTCCAGTAAAGTCGTGCAGTGAGAAGGTTGTGTTAAGTGAAAGGGAATCCTTTGTCGTTTGCAAATGACGAACTGTCGCATTATTTTTCCCCCTTTTCATAGCTGAACAATTTAATGTCCCCTCAAGTAATCGCCTGAAAATCGCATCATCCTTTAAAACAGACAACCGATTTCAATCTTCTTTCCCCCAAATAGCTGCCCTTAAGCAAAGTGTTAGGTCCCTTTGTTCAGCCGGAGGTGACATTTAATACAGACGTCCACGGTACAGCACGAAAAGGTCTTCTGCATTGATTTGCGTGTCTTTTAAAATTAAATGTATTCTGACGTTAACGCATAATGACATTTCAAAGATGCATAACAAGCACAACCTTTAAAAATGTGCATTTCACACTTCTATTAAAACATTAGTTACAGTTGTATTTCTGCACAATAAACGGTTTAGGCAGTTGTTACAAAATACCAAAATGTTATTTCTACATCCAACTGCTAATTTTCAAATTCAGATAAAATACAAATTTTACCGTATATATCCTCCCTTTCCCATGCAATGCAGAATAATCTGACATAAGACCAAACCAAGTAATCTGGTTTTATATTTTGACTTGATTTAAAGCTCGTTTGATCAAAACAGAATAGTCATTTCATTTACACAAAGTGACGCGCCGTAAATATATATTCATAGTGCGTAAAAAGAAAGCGGCTCAGATCACATCATTAGCACGCAGGAGTGAGTTTCCCTGATACCAAGTGCACAGCACAATAACTCCAGCTCTTTAGATCTTAGTAGCCTGCTATAAAGTAATATTGTCCAGTGCTTGATTTTTACTTCATCAGTCGATGTCCTGGCCTTCAAGAGGAATCCGCAGTTTATGTGAGGGTGTGTTAACGATCCTAGCCAACGAAAACACGGCGGTTTAGCCCGACTGTTACTATACTGACGTCCGAAGTGAAGCACTTGACTAAGTATGACATCTATTCATTCTCGACTTAAAAACGTGTTTTCCGAACGACCGTTTCCTTGCTGAATTACTCTTATAAGACATTACTGTTTTCATGTACAGGCGAAACATGACTTCAAAGAATTTTAAACCCCTGTCACATGAAAGTCTGTGAATTTCCCCTGCCTCAAACATTATTTCCTCTCCGCTAGTAAATGTTTCTTAGGTATTTTGCCGTGGTTTATATTCGATATGCACAGGTGCTGCTGAATATTTTGAGATGATTTTTTTTTTCCCTCCGGTTTTCATCAGGAGGCTCAGTACAGGAAAACTCCAGGACTTGGGCGTCTCTGATGGGAGTAGGCTTACCCTCGTACCAACTGTTGAAGCAGGCTTAATGGTAAGACGCCTTTGTGGAGAAGCGATGTTTCACTGTGCTACGATGAAATGTGCTTGCTGTGACAGTCTCTTAACTCTTTGCACAAGGCCTGTCCAGTAACTGGTTTGTTTTTGTGCATCCCCCCCCCTCCCTCCCCCCACCACCCCCGGTAGTCCCAAGTGTCAAGACCGGAGCAGTCTGTAATGCAAGCCTTGGAGAGTTTAACGGAAACTCAGGTAAATGGGGTCTGTCTTTATTAGGCGTCATTCTGTGCGATTAGATCGCCTCTGTGGTTGAATTTGTGTTTTTAGAAAGGATTTCACAGCATGCTGGTTTGGTATTTCAACGTTGTACTGGCAGCACGTATACACCTGTACAAAGCATCTGGTGAGTAAGGGGGGGCGGGGGGGGAGCAGTTTCTGCTGCTTTCATGTCTTATCTCGGTTGGGTTTAAGGATACGAGAAGGTCTGGTTTGTCAGGACGGCGCGTCGTGTGGCTTTCGTGCCGGTATCACTGCAGCTGTCTCCGTGCGTTAACGGTTAAACCCAGTCTTGCCTGTTATTCATCCTGACCGACTTCTACAAAGCCAAACCTACCTCTATGTGCGTGTACATTTCGGGGATAACGTAGGTCCCCCATTTCAAGACGCCATGGAGACTGAAGACCTTGCATGCATGTTAATTTTTGAACACACAAGACGGAGGTTGTCAGTTGAATGCATCGCCCATACGCAATTTTTTTCTGCCGCCGTTGATATGCGCACCATACCCTCAGCAGCTCGTGACATTTGCGGAGCGGGTCACGTGACTTGTCGTTGTGATCAATTACCAGGTCGTTAAACAAATTGACACTGGCCCGATAATGGCGCTTTTAACTATGACAGTTTCTCTGGCACTTTTTCTTTGAAATGCATACAGACGCAAAGTCCTGTTCTGAGGAGGTTGTAATTCGGATTGCAAGCCGAAATCAATATTCATGCTGTTGGCTCCGTTTCCTCGAAGCAGTACTTCAAAGGTATATTTTAAGCATGAATGATTTAAAAATACGATGTCAGAGCCTGGGATGGCCTTGTGATATTTTTAACCTGGAAATCCTGCCTTTTTTGTGTGAGCAGTAGAATCGGTGACGATAAATGACTGTGTTTGTCAATGCAGGGGGGAGGGGGGAGAAACGCCTTCCTTCATTATGTGGATTGCCTAACCGCACATCTCCTTAAGCGCGCTTTCTGAGAGAAGCCGTGCAGAATAGCCAGCTTGCAGACTATTGTTCTATAGGCCAGTCTCCCTCAATCCAGTCCCCATGGACCCCTAGACGGTCCACGTTTTTGCTGCCTCCCAGCTCCTGGTAGCAGAATTATGGACCGTCTGGCAGAGAGCTGGGAGGGAGCAAAAATGTGGGCCGTTTTGGGGGTCCCAGAGGACTGGGGTGGGAAGCGCTGCTGTCGGCTTTCCTTTAGGCAGCTGGGTCCTACAGGCAGTGACAGAAGGAAGTGACAGCCGTGAGTAAATCAGAAGGTATGACTTCCTTTCATTTGGGTGCACATTTTCTCAAGAATGTACGGTATTGTCTGATGTTGTAATTGAGCTTCCTGGTGAGTCATTCAGAGGCTTGACAAGAATTAAAAAAAAAAAAAAAAAAACGTATCGAGAAAAAGCAAAAGCTTAAATGCCAAAATATTACCGGGCTTGTGAAATGAAAATGATGGGTTATTTTTGGGTTAATTGAAATGTTAATTTTAAAGGGGAAGGAAAATTAGACTTGTGAATGGTTTGTAGGTCATGCAGATTCTATAGTGTAAAAAATGTATGGAAATGTATACGAAATGAGTAACCCGGGAAAATATCGATACCGGAGTTTTTAGCTCATGTAATCACACACCCAAGAAATATTGGGAATCAATCAGAGCTGGGGGCTCTTAAGAGGGGTCTTCTAGCCGAACAGATGCCCCGAGTTTCTAAAAGTGGCAAGGATAGTATGATGGTGTGCTAGAGTATGTGGCTATTCAAGCAAGGCCCCCCCCCCACCCAGAAATCTGTTTTAATGGCTCCTCTCTCCAGCGTGGGACTGAGATCAGGTTCTGTGTGTGGATGGATCTTTGCTGGATCTACCTCGATAACCCCGTTATCAGCATGCTGGGGTAGGTGGAAGCACGGACGCAGATTCCTGGAGAGGGATGGATCCATTTCGGGCGTCTCTGTTGTAAGATGGAAAGTGTTGTTAGGAAAGGGGAGCCTTGTAATTATTGCTGGGCACCCCCCCCCCTCCTTTTCCTGTGTTTCCGCTTCTCTGTCTACTCTATAATTTGCGTTGTGTGGTTGCAAACCTGGCACTGCTCTCTAGATCTCCTGCCTTGCCATTAGATGGCATGAAAAAACAGAGTGGGGGGGGGGGGTGTGGGGATTGTTTACCAGCACAGCACCTGGGCACCAAGGAAAATGCACGTCTGCAGCCTTGGGCATACGGGGGGGTTCTGTCGTGATGATCCACCGTTCGTTCTTCAGCTGCTCAGCAAACACCTCCTTACCAAAGCGAGTTCAGCTAAAACACTGTGATCTAAATATACAGATGGATGTTTACTCAGACTGGGACCCTTCGGGAACTCGAACCCGAAACCTTTTTTTTTTTTTTGTGACAAGTACTTTCACCCCTCCTGTCATTTAGAAAGGACCTGCTTTAGTGGTCTTTGACCTCCGATATCTCTCACGGACGATGTCGGAAAAACGGTGATATTGCTGTCCGTAATTTTTGGCAAATATAGGCCCCCTTAAACTAACAAGCCATTTGTCAAGCATAATACTGCATTAAGGTGCTAGTTTGGTCAAGTCTCTTTTTGTGTCACATGACCAAGTGAACCTTAAACTCCTAATCCTTTTCCGGGCGGCTGTTTGCACGAAACACTGGCTGTATACCATCGACTCGGAGCTGCCGTGAGTGACACTCTGCCCAGTTCGTGTAAGATTACGAAAAGGAATCCAATTGGATGATGTCACTCTCACTCATGACAAATGTAGCTGGCTGTTGGGGGGGGGGGGGCTGGGCAGCGTCTACAGCATTCATCACTTCCTTTCAGGTTGTGAAAGTGAAATTGTTCATTCTCTGGCTTTTTATAGCTCCATTCGCTTGCCCATTGGGTAAATTAAATGGCATTTATATGCCACCCAATCGAATACAGCCCTTCCTGTGCAGCCTCCCCTTATTTCTCGTCCGCTGTCGATCCTTAAAACCAACCCACCACTCTTAGAGCAGCACATAAACAAAGGAGTTCCAAGCCAAAGGGGGACTATGGTGCCATACTGCGGCTATGACAGATTCTTTTGTTGACCCTTTATTTCAGCCTAAACGTCTTGACTGACCCGCGGACTAAACTGTAGTATTGAATTCTACAGAGGAAGAACTTCCGGTTATGTACTTTCCCATGTTGTGCCTCTTGCCACCTTTGCACCATTGAATGAATCCCTCCCGACATGGGAAAACGGCCCTCAGGCTTTCTACCCTGAATCATCCCCGATCGAGAGTAGAGAGGTGTAAATTTGAAGAGGGAGCTGCCAACTGGGTAAACTGTGAATTCCACAAGCAACTTCCAGAAATAGCCAAGGCGCCCAGTTGGTTGGCTGTATGTATGTGTGTGGTTCGGCTGGTCATGATGCTCTGCGTGATCGGATGGTTGCTGGTTCGAATCTCGAGTAGCAGAACATGTGTTTCGTCGGGCCCGGGGAGCAAGGCCCTCGACACCAAACGTTCCAGGGACCCTGCTTTCACAAAACACGTATGTCACTTTGGATAAAGGCGTCTGCCAAAATAAATCTAAAAAATAGATAGAATTTTTAAACATCACTGAAGCGTCCAAGCCTGTACAAGTTGCTTCCCGGATGACACTGGAAGATTTACTCTAGAGGCCTTGGGGTTGGATCTCGGAGGAGGAGTTTGTCAACAGTGAAAAATTGCGAAAATTAAATTTTAAAGGGGGAAATTCAGAATACGTTATGCCGGTCCTCTTCCAGGCTAACTGACCTCGGTGTGCGTAGCGCTTGTTGGTGGCCTGGCTGGCTGTTTATTCGATGGGCGCTGTGCTACACGTTTCCGCACCGTTTGAGTTGTGGGCCGTTCATCATTTATCTTCAGATGTGCGGCTCGGCCGGACCCCGGTGAGTCAGGGATTCCTGCAAGTGCCCTGGGTCACCGGCGCCTCCCTGGCTGTAGGGAGGGGCAGCGCAGAGTGAGGCCGTCCAGTGACTCCTTGCTCTTCCCAGGTCAACCTGATCTCCAGCAGGGTCTCATTAAAGCCCCTTGAGCGCTTTAATCACTTTATTGAAACAGTCATTTGGCAAAATATGTTTGCAGGATTTGAAAATGTCACGTGTCAATGTTTCAGTCAATAGGCGTCATTTTGCCCGCCCCCCCCCTTCCCTTGTCCTCCACTAGACCATTTGTCTGTTTTTCCCTCATCAGTTTTGTTAATCTGCTGCTCTAACACAATTGGAAATCTTTGGTTCTTAATAAGATTGAGCAATTGGCAAGTGGGAGAAATCGAAAGCTATCTCTGACGGCAATAGATCAATACCCAAGTAAAACTGCAATGGCTCGAGGCTCTTTCTGCGACAGTTATGTCATCGCAAGCGTGTGTGTGTGTGTGTGTGCGCGCGCGCGGTCATACACATGACGCAGATCTTCACTGACATGTCCGAGAAACCAATGTGCTCTTTCAGTTTGATGTTGTGGCTCTTCTTCGACTGCTTTGTGGATTTCCGGGCCTCGGGTCCCCAAGGTGGCCAGAAAAGGCTCCTCCTTTCCCTGGAAGGTTGGTTTGACGCTGGTAGGTAGCCTTCCTCTTGCTCGCGTCGAACGCTTTTATATGAATATGCATTTCAAAAGTCGGGGCCTGCTGTTTGTAATAGCAGTTAAGCAGGCCTTCTGAGAGGCCTGCATTCATCTTGAACGGCTAAACTGTGTATCGGGACCACCTTTCATTTGTTGGCTCCCTTTGTCATTCAAGTGCCAGGCATTGTGATTGGTGGTAATTCAGGAAGAGGTGGGACCACATGCAGAAATCCCCAATTAAGGCAATTAGAGCAGCAAAACTAAGTGGGTGTGTTACCCTCAAATGCTGGGAGAGACCACGCTTGGGGGCTATCGCGCCCCCCCCCCCCCCCATATGTATTTAAATCAGGTCTGGGGTCAAAGCATTTGTTATGTTTATTCCTAATGATTGTCCCCCATTGTTTTTCATTCCGACAATGGATGTACTTAAGCAATGAATAAACACTCCGTAAGTCTTTGCTCGTGATGCCTTTGAAGGATTAGGAACAAATGCAAATGCTGGCTTCATTTATTTTGGTGTTTTTCCTCTTTCCTTGAGTAACCGGCATCAGGTTGAGCTGCGTCTCGTCACGCCGTCGTCCCCGAGACGTGGTCGGAGTTTAATTAATCCTCGCAAATCAAAAAGGCTGTTTCCTTTTTGCGTGATTGGGTGTTTGTGAGTCTGTGTGCTTGCATGTGTGTGTGTGTTTGAGTGTCACACGGATACCTGGAGTGATGGAGGGGACACGGCAAACGGCAGATGCCTGGCTGAAACGCTCGTCCTTAAAGTGGTCTTTCATTAAATAATTTTCCTGCTGACCCATATTGCACATATAAAACCTTTTAAAGTACAGTTTTCTCCCTGTTCCTGCCCCGTTTTACACATGGCGCCCATATATTTCTCATCACAGGACAACGCTCTTCTCCCCAAGAGGAATACCAACTCTGATTTTCATTTTGAAGGTTTTAATATATTTTTTTTTTTCCGTAATTAGACAGGCTAGCGAAAATGCAGGTTCAGTGCAGTCAACATCCGGATCCTGTCTTCCGCGATTTTCCTCCCGCTGGACGAGAGCGGGTTTGAGGCCCACGGATAGCCGCGAGCGCCGCGTTGTCGGGCCTCCGAGGTGGTAATTAGTTGAGGCCGTCCTGTTTGACTCTTGGCCGAGCACCTTCTCCGGAACGTGCCGTCGTTTAATGTTCCGCCTGCTTCGCACGCCTGCGTAGGACTGGTGATTCGCACGTCTGCAGCGTGAAGGCTTGTGCTCTGCGCACTCCTTTGATTTCTGGGCTTGGGGGGTGGGGGCTGGGCGGCTAGAGTAGGTCCCCGCCAGAGGTTTATAGGTGCTTCAAGACTGCAGGTGAGGGGGTCTGTTTTTGTAGGCATGCTGGAAGATGCCTGTTCCCCCCCCCCCCCCCCCCCGCCCCCCCCCCCCCCCCCCCCCCCCCCCCCCCCCCCCCCCCCCCCCCCGCCCGCCCCGGCCTCCAAAGCGGGCGTGGG
>JAABNY020000032.1:6153546-6164265 GCA_015164015.2 Brevimyrus niger
GCACAACAACGAAATATGTTCTCTGTATCTGACTTTTTCTTTTATTTATTTAAAAGGCACCGAATGCAGCAAGGCATTCCTAAAATTCCTAAAATCCCAGCATTGCTTTCCTAAAATAATTCCCGGACCTCTCTGTCGCCCTTGCAGTGTCCAATAAATTAGGATATGGACATAAAGGCTCCCAGTGTGACCCCTGTCACCTTGCAGCTCACAATAGCAAAAGCAAGGGGCCAATCAGCCAGACAGCTCTCAGCGGAAAGAGAAAGATGTGGGCAGGAGCAGCGGAGCGCCGCGCGTGGGAGGCCAGGGGGAGAACAGCACTCATAGCAGTCTAGTGACTGTTATTTATATCTTGACTGTTGTCCTTCAATCTGTTCTCTTTCGTTGGAGCAAGAGCTCTAGCATGTTCCTGGATCTCCTGTACGGATAAAGTCGGATAATTATGGAATGTTTGTGCTACGTAGAAAGTTACGTTCTTGCATTATCTGCTTCAATTACATCAAACACGGCGTTCGCATAACTAATCAATAGTGCAACGTTAGTGCTGACTTTTAGGAGCAGGACGTGAACACAGGTATCCGTACTGAAAAGTTGATGAAAGCGATAAACAGAAGCCAAGATAACAAACTTAAGACTAACAATGAGTTGAGCTGGTTGGCTGGCTGTGTTACCATCACGTATACGGTGTTTAAACAATCCTCATGCTGCGCAAACACTAGCAGTCATTCCCTCATAACAAACCCGCTCTTCCCGGTCTTACTTTTGTTTCAGCGCCATCACTGAGGAATGTTTGAGTTTTGTCATGGTAAGTGAAACCTCAAATCTCTCCACTCATGGGAATGAAAAGACGAGAAAGGAGTCGGTTCATTTGCATGACAAAACTGCTGTTCAGTTCTGAGCCGTGCCGTGAAGACGTATGGTCCATTTTATGTAAGAAACGCTGTTTTATTGGAAATAGTTTAGAAAGTTATATTTTTCACGTGTTTAAATGCAAACCAAACACAACAATATGTCCGAAAATATTTATTCAAAACAATAATTAAGAACATTGAAGTAGTGTCTTTTGGCATACTTGCCATTAGATGGCGTTTTAGTGCCGAATATTACAGACTTCGTTGTTTGATTTAATATTTAGGAATGGAGCTAAAGTTAAAATTATCCTTTCAATTGTTGTTTTAGTCGTTACTGAGATTGCATCTCTACAAGGGGGTTGTCGTTTATGTTAGCATTCGTAGCCAACAAATTTGTATATTTGTACATTTTAATTTAACATGATGAATTTTTATTTCAATACAATGACGATCCTCTCTGCTTTCTTCACTATCTTTGCACTGGGTATACTGGATCATTGGGGAATCCAATCCCACCCATCACCGAACTGTACAGGAAACACGTCATCTGCCGTGCAAACAGCATGGTGGCAGACCTCTCCCGCCGTACCACCGACTGCTCACCCCCTCCCCCCTCCATCTGGCAGAAGGTTCCGGGGCATCCGAACAGTCACTGCCAGACACCGCAACAGATGCTTCCCCTATAGGCAATCCGGCTTCTCGAAACCCTCCCGCCCATTAGTCCACATCCCCTCTCTGGCCCCGCCCCCAACTATTCTTCAGTGATCCTATTTGTTGGCTTGTTTTCCTTTTAAATTACATTTGCACGTTCTTCTATTTGCGGTTCATTGTACATATGCACAACATAGTTTTGTACATTTGTATCGTGCAGTGGATGTTAGTTATTGTATTTGAATGATGTCGCACCATAGGGGACACAAGGGTATTTCAATGCACTTTGAACTTGTACTCGGATGTATTGAAAATAAAGAACTCTTTATTTGTGTTTTGAGTATAACATGAATACCCAGATGTCATAACAATTTTCAAAAGAAGAAAATCCGCTATGAGTTTTGGCTTAACTTGGGGCTTGTGGCTTACTAGCCAGCTGATCTTTACTCTGTTTCGATACTTTACTCGCTCCTTGCCTTCCTCGCGGCAGCCGAGTCCCACGTGTTCATGCCTCGAGCTTAGCTTTGACCGCGTGGCGGAAGATGGAAGGCAAAGTAACAGGACGAAACATTCGATGTGGCTAATTTCTTCGTTTTATTATTGAAATATGTAAAGTTTTCCAAATTAACTTTTTTTCAAGCTTGCACCCAGAGCATTATTATATTTAGATTCAACGTATTTTACCCTGACGTCCCAGAGGCTTTACGTTTAACGTTTGCATGCAATGCAGCTGTCCATGATTTTAAAACATATTTCTATTATTGCTCACCATGCTTATTCAATACATTTAAAAAAAAAATTCTAGAGCAATGTTTATAGTATTTTGAACATGCATGTAACACGACCTGGCATTGTATTGTATCCCGTGAAACAACTTAAGATTTTTCAATGTTATTAATGGCGGGAATAAAGTTGTATTTCATTTTGCCAATATCATTTATAACTAATCACGCTGTTTCAACAGTAGCAAAGAACTCGGGATTTATTTTCCGTTCACTTATTTTTTCCCCGTAAGACGTTCTCGCCTCCGTGTGTGCATATTGGAGGCCAATCTGTCAAGAATTGCTATCTAGTATGTAGCTGAACATGCAATCCAACCCCCCACCAAAACCAGAGCTTGATGGATAGACAGATGACCGATGGCCCGCGAATTTCATATTAGAACAGCGAAAGTAGCACAGGATACCCACGACCACGTGAGTACTACCTGGGCGCATAGAAAGCGCGCCGCCGATTGCGCCTCTCCCACAAGCCACGCCCTCCCTTCTAACGGAGCTTGCTATTGGTCGGCTGGCGCTCGTGCCCGCGCCGCACCCATAAAACAGAGTCCATTTTCATTCATTCTTGCACTCGCCCACGTAGCGCGCTTCGGCAGCTTCGAAGTCTTTCGGATATTTCCATCGCTTAACAAAAGGTTTTTGTTTGATTAGCTTTTTTTCCCTGTATGTGCCTGCTTTATTTACAGTCGTCTGATTTATAATTTGTGATTCGGTTACTTATCGGCGACGAATTTGCTTTCTAGCCCATTTCTACCCCGTCTCGTGGTTTAAAAAAATTGTGATTAATGATGTATATATTTTTTTTCGCATTGGTTTCGAGTTGTAGATGATCGTTTTCTGTTTCTTAGTTACGGAGGTATCGTGTTTGTTTTTGGGCGATCCTTTCTTGTTCTAGGCCGCCGTGCATGGGGGGTTTAATGGCGGAATCTTTCCTTAAAACCACTAAGCGGCCGCTAAAATGGCGCAGGTTCGGCGCGTGTCTGCGAACACGAGCGCGGGAGCTAATCGGCGCCGGTTCTTTGTTTCAACTTGTATAATACATTGGCAAAATGCTTTTATTTTATTAAAGGAAACTCGAGATGTCCGACGAAGGGAAACTTTTTGTGGGTGGTCTCAGCTTCGACACCAACGAGGACTCTTTGGAAGAGGCCTTCTCCAAGTATGGGACCATCGCCAAAGGTACGGGCCTGACCATCGCCCTCCGGCTCTCTTTAGCCCACCCCCACCAGTGCATCTTTGCACCCCCGCCAGTCTTTTAAACCGCATTTTCTCCGTTTAGTTGATGTGATCAGAGACCGGGAGACGCACCGATCACGCGGCTTCGGCTTCGTCACCTTCGAAAACCCCGAAGACGCCAAGGACGCGATGGCGGCCATGAACGGCAAGGTGCGCCTCGCTCTCCCGTTAACGCCGAACTTGCAGTTTGTATCGATCAATTATAAACCATTTCCCTTTAATGCCCCGGGCAGTCTGTGGATGGTAGAATGATTCGTGTCGACGAGGCGGGCAAACCCGGAGGAAGAGGCGGCGGATTTCGAGGTGGCGCCTCTGGCGGACGGGGCGGAGGCTTCTTCAGAGGGGGCAGAGGAAGAGGTGCGTGTAAACCACGTGGGCTGCCGTCCATATGCTAATTACATCTCATTCATTTTTTTCGTAGTGTGGGTTTATTTGGTTTTTTAATTACTTTTATTTCACTTGTGTACTAATCCTCAATGTGGTATAAATGTTTTATATATATATTGTATCTGCACTGAAGTACTTTGAGTATTAATGAGGCTTTTTTGTCCAGGTGGTGGTGGGTATGGTGGTGACCGCAGCTATGGCAGCGGTGATCGCAGCTATGGTGGCAACTATTCCTCTGGGGGTGGATATTACAACAGAGACAACAGGTTGGTAGTTGACCAGTGGTTTTAATGGAGGACGGTCATCGCTGTCTGCCACTGTTTTTGCTTATAATGTTTTTCCACGCAGGAGTCAGGGTGGATACAGTGATCGCTCTGGGGGTTCCTACAGAGACAACTACGACAGCTATGATAGCTATGGTATGCATCACACCCCCATTCTATAATCAGATTAATTGATCAGTCTGGTTTGCCCCAGTGTGGTGAATCTGTCTCCTTGAACAAGAACGCTCTTCTGACTTCAGCTGCGGCCATCTTTCATGTCTCCATTCTTTTCCTTAGGCTCTCACGAGTGACACCGTCCCAGTTCCCAAGATCATCACTGGCCACGTTTAAAGATGAGCCTATAGAAGACCACCCCCCCCCCCCCAGTCTCCCCTGTTTGTCTGGCCTTCACTTTTTGAAGCAACCCAAGACATTTTGAACACTTTTTACTAGTATTTTGCAAAGGATTTTTTTTTTTATTCCATGCAGATCTGCGTCTGAGTTCTGGCCCAAATGTCAATGGGGCTCAGCAGCCTAATATCAGCACGTTCTTGCAGCCAACACGCCAAATCTGAATTTTGACTTCTAAATGCATCCTGTTTGAAGTCAATGGCCCCTGACGTACTGCCACAAGGCTCTGTGCCTGTAACACATTCCTTTAGAATGACAAGTCAGATGTTACTGGACACGGACAGACCACCTTGATCTGTAAATATTCTGTATATAAAGGTTGAGTTGCTTCGTCTGAATCGCCCTCCTATGGTCGGCGCTCCGTCGCTTCGTGCCGCGCCATGCATTTTAAATGGTCTTATGTTGACTTGCCTTACAAGATGATCTCGTTCAGAAGGAATTGTGCTTTTTATTTTCTTTGTATCATCAATGTTGACTTTGATTTCTGGCTTTGATGCCCATTAAACGATTTGTTGGAAACTCTCCCTGTTGTCTCTCGAGTTCTGTGTGGTGGGTGTTCAGGATTTTGGGTTAGTTTGAAGCACTAATGAAGGGGTTTAAGCTTGAGCCCCTTTGGTGATCGTGACCTGGTCTTTGATTGCCTTTGCCTGTTAATACTACCGTTGTCGTCCATTTTAAGTGGAGTTGCCATCCTCCCCCAAAAAAGTCATCTTTTCAGCCAGGTGTTGTATGTGGAACCAAAAGCACTCCTGTTGAAAGTGAGTATGATGCCAATAGCTGTATCTGAATTAACTATGGTCCCTGTCGTCTTTGTTGCAGGTGTTTTCCGTTTATCACTTCCCTGTTATGGTTCCTAAAAAAAAAAAAAAAAAAATGTAGTTGGGCAACAATCCTAAAAGTTAGGGCATGCATTGCACCTGATGCTGCGTTCATGCAGTTCTGACACCTTGAGCTGTGTGTGTGTGTGTGTGTGCAGTGCTCAGCTGGGATCCAGCTCTAATGAGAATTCTTGTTTTGCATTTTTTGGGCATTACAATTTCCACCTGCAATTCAAAAATATGCAGTCAGGTAAAATTAAATTGTGTGTCCCAGCAGGCTCTCCTGTGTTACCTGGGGGGCAGCCTGCGTATGCTGGGTAAGCGGCGGAAAGATGAGTTCAGTGACCTAACGTTCGTACTTCCCTGTGTATCCCAGTACAGTCTGCAGGTCCTGAGTATCCCTCCCCAGCACAGTCTGCAGGTCCTGAGTGTCCCTCCTACTCAGGCACCAACTCGGGTTACTCTTGGTTCCAAATGCAGTTACCTCTGCCTCCTTTACTGTATGTTCATGCTTTTTACTGCCTGTTCTGAGAGTGAGTTCTTGTCAATTCAGAAGTGAAAGATATTGAATTGGGTTGTTTAGCTCTATGCTACGGTCTCACGTCTGCTGGTTACGTGCATTCCTGATTAAGTTTTTTAGCAAAAATTTTTAGGAATTGAAAGAAATCCATGTAGATTAATTACTTAGTCCATTTGGCTGTAGAATGTAACACCACATATACCACAAGTTATGCAATATCTGTACCAGTAAGAAATCCAGTATTTATCAAAGTCGTGGTATAAAGTTATCTTAGAAGACCAGTTTGCAGATTTGCCCGCTCAAGCAATCATCAGCAGCCAAATAACAGCTTTAGTAGGTGTGTTGAGCAGGGAAAATCTGCAAACTGTTGGATTATGGCCCCTCTGTGGCAAACTAGTGAACGCTGCTTTAAGCAATGAGCAGGAGTTGTGCTACTGTGTGTGCAATGTTATATTTTGCCATTAATAGTGTTAACCTGCGATTCATAATGATCTTAATATATAAACATATACAGTTACTCATTTTTCGAGATCTACATTGCTATCAAACGCGAAACTCAAACACTGGTGAAGATACAAATGATAAATCCCCAAATTAAGACTTAACTATTACTAAAATGGGCAAACAAATTTGTGTTTTGGGGGATGTTGAGTGCATTTTCACCACCGCAAATTGGCCTCTCATCAGCCAATCCTACTGCAGGCCAGCTGGTGCGTGAGAGCTCACGTTACCCATAGCGACAGAGTCTCACTCTCAGCTTTGGAGTTGGATCTTTTCCTAACTAAATGTTACTCAGTCACTTTGTGAATGGGTTTTAGGGAAAAAAAACTCGGTTTAAAAACTTTTAGTGCGATTTAGGAGTAAAATAAAATTCCTTATGAATACGGGCCCTGGTCTTCAGGAGTTGACACTTAGATTGTGTGCTCCAAGATTGTCTGTCTCTCTTGTTTTGGTCCTCAGGATTTCCAGTTGCATATTCGTTTTTGTGGCGATTGAGTCTGGCCGACCATTTTCCTCTTATAATATTCCCAAAGGCTGCAATTTTTATTATGTCCACTAGATGGAACCATTACCATCGCCTACGCTTTGACGTTCATTTAAAAACGACCTATAGTATTTTTCACACTTGAGTCATTGCCAGAGATTATTAAAACTTTGTAGATGAAGGTGAGGGGTGGGTGGGATGACACCATAAGTCCTGTAATGGGAACAGGTGATTCACTAGTTTGTCCCCACCCCCCCTGCCTACCCCATCGTAAAGTCATTCTAACTTGGCTGTGAAGTTTTGAAATTAGGTGTGGTCTTCTCTTAGTATTCCTTAAAGAAGGTAGGATTTCTGATTTGCCTCCCCCTTTACACCCTTTTGAGCATGGGGACGGACATGGAGTTTGGACAGAGGTGATGCTACGAAGGTTTCTTGGAAATCTGTCACGTCATCGAGTCAAAGGTCAGAGCGTATGAGGTAAACCTGTACCCCCCGCCCTCCGCCCGTGTTACGTGTTCCCACACTTTACAGAAATCACTCCGTCGGACGCAAATCCCTTCACGGGGGAGGGGTTACGATTCTTCAGATCACATCCCCACACTGCCCTATGTTACAGTTTGTAAGTCACATCCACAATGTCATCATCCAGCTCAGGTGGTGCCGGGGGGCCCATGTGGACGCACTGCCTTGACGGTAGACGTATAGTAGGTAGAATAGGCCTTACTGAGCAGTCAGACTCAGGAATAACCTCTTCCATCCACAGGCCTTTTTGAAGGTGAGCTGATATTTTGAAAGTACATTCCCTCTGTGGCCCCCCCGGAGAGTGTCCAACGCGAAGATCCCTGTCCTGATGACCCGAGGAGGAGCGGATCAGCTCTGCGTTCTGCTCTCCTTCCTGTCGGGTGGCTGTGATGCAGCCAAGGATCTGGCTGCTCTCGGATGCACGCTCACCTCCGCCTGCATTTTGCACAGTGACTTAGCAGGAGATCAGCGGGGCGGTCGATGGCTAGCGGGTGGCTAGCTGCTGTGGCTGGAATCCCTTTGCGATCGGTGCATGCAGACTGTCGTCGTTTTAAGCTCACCTCCTCTGAACATGTTAAGGATAAGCGATAAAATAATGTCGACTTAATTTTAAGGCAGCACGTGGCCGACTTTTATAACATGCAAAAACTGCTTTTGCCAGTATGAGGATCAAGGGCCCTTGAAGACATTTACAGAGATGGAGAGGGGGAAGATTTCCAGTGCGATACTGGTTACTTTCTGTTATGACGTCACATCCTGTGCTGTGCTCTGCCCCAGATTAGAAGGTCGCCGGTTCGAGCACCGATCTCATCAAAACAGTAACTTGGGGCCCATGGGTAAGGCCCTTACCCCCCCTCCCCCCTAGCTGCGGAGAGCAAGATGGGGTCAGCGGGAAAAAGCTTTCCAATGTACCTGTACTTGTGCGAATGTCAAATAAAGCTTTAGTTTACTTAATCAGTCAATAAGTCTGTGTCCGGTTTGGTCAGGAAATGTGCAGATTGAGCGAGGAAGTGTGAGCCTTCACAGAAGGCCGTGGTGCCTTTTACGTGACAGTCCAGCCCCGAAGACCCCGTTAAACACCGTGTTCTTCTGAGAAGATGGAATCCCAACCTTCATCCTCACAGCTGAACCTGGGTCATGCCGATTTCGAGCTTGAAAAACACCGAAAATGTGAACAATATACACACACACACACACACACACACACACACCCGCGCAAAACACATACTTTATTCCACTCTGATGACCTGTCCTTTAATCATTTTGAAAGTTTATTTCTGACGTTGACTTGTACTGCGCATGGCACATCAGTCCTTGTTGGCTCACACTTGTTGTCAGATCTGCATGTTTCCATATTATCTCTATTAATCATTCTCATTGTGCGAAGTGTCAGTTTAAATCCCTTAAAGGAATAAACATGAAAGGCGGGAGCCACACAGCAGCATAAATCGCTGTAATTGAGTCGCTGTTCAGACGGTACCCAGCGGACTGACTATGCTCTCTTGTTTTGGTCCTCTTGGTGTTTGTTTTACACCAGAGTAAACATCTTCTGAGAGCTGTGCCTCCACCCGCGTCAATTGGTTCCTAATTCGCATTCATGATCCCGAGTTGTGCGCTGAAGTATTGTAAACAGTTTTCTTTTTGAAGAGGCCTCCGCAGAGCTCGGAAGGAATCCTCCAGTCTGTGACAAGCGCTCATGATTAAGGCGTATATTTTGGGTCTTCCCCAACGCGGAACGACGCCGATGCGGCTCGGTCCGCCCTTCCTGACCGCAGAGGGCCAGCCTGCTTCCCAGCCCACTGCCTGCCAGAGAACAGCACTCTTTTTGAGAGCAGGCTCGTCGATCCATGCGGTCCTGGGTGGCTCTTGTGACCCCAAGCAGCTTAGAACCGGTCCGGTCCATAATCTGTTTTTTGTGAATCGTTACAATGTGTGTTTTTTTTATTATTTAGTTTCTAGTCTTTGGTTAATGATGCATCGCTATAAAAGACATTTTTGAATTTCCTTCTGACGGGCTTGTGATTGAGGCTTTTGGAGACCCCTGTCCCCTGTGAAGGAAATGTGAAAACCAACTTCCTCTCCAACCAGGCTAAGGCGATGTAATGTGTGGTCCAGTGGATTAGGGTGCTGGTCAGAAGGTCATTGGTTCAAGTCCCAAGGTCTGCAAAATGTTTTTCCTGTTGAACCCTGTAGCAAGGCCTTTATCACGGAGTTCCTCCAGGAACTGTCTAACCCTACTTTCTCAAAACATATGTTTTGCTAAATAAATGAATAAACTAGCTTCCGGGATAGGCTCCGGACCCCCCGCGACCCAGTAGGATAAGCGGTTTGGAAAATGGATGGATGGATGGATGAATAAACTAATACAAGGTGCTAATTGTAAAACGTGGAGGGAGCTATTGTGTAGGGGTCCAGTGTCTGCATACAAAGTTTGTCTGTTTTTAAAGGTTTCTGGTCCTGCAGAAAAAAAGATCACATTTAAATCATCGGGGCAGTTTTTTTTTTCATGGCTTTTGACTGGATTTTGAAATGTTTTTTGGAATATATCATTGTGTTTTTTTATATATAATAACTAATCTGAAACTTTTGAACTGTCTGGCTCTTAGGCGTGCTTTGGAATCATTTATTACTGTCACGGAGTGAATACGGTTCATCAAATCCCACGATTGCGTTGCCACAGTCTTGAAGTGTCAGGATTTTCTGTTTTCCCTCATGGGTAAGTGGGGGGGATGTCAGGGGTGATAGTTTATATATAGTCTGCTCTAAAATGGCAACTTTGTGGTTTGTGACAGCTCCACAGCTATGTGAAGTTTGGATTGAATAAAAAGGTATTTTAGGGAAGGCAGGCTGCAATGGCAGGATGTCCTCACAGGAGTTTGGTCAGTTAATATTCTGAGTGCTGATATAGGGAATTCCTTAGAGGGGTTTGCCCATTTTTAGTAATAATTAAGTCTTAATTTGGGGATTTTCCATTTGTATCTTCACCAGTATTTGAGTTTTGTGTTTGATAGCAATTTAGATCCCAAAATACGAGTAATTATATATGTTTCGTAAATGGTCATTAAGATCATAGGCTTGCAGGTTAACACGATTAAATGGACATACTTCATTGATCCTGAGGTTTTATACCATGGGAATTGTACTCACACTTCTCCTTCGGTAGTCATCATCCCTTTTCTCTCTTAAATGTTTTTTCGGAGTAATTTCTGGCCACCAGAGGGCAGTGGCGCCACACTGAACGGCAGCCACTCCGCGCCACTGAGGAAAGGGAACGTTTAACAGAAACACGTTTTAAA